>BGPR01026320.1:0-21618 GCA_013235015.1 Araneus ventricosus | reverse complement strand
ATTTATTTAAATCAAATTGAGCGTTTGGATTTAGACATTGATATTGATTTCGGTCATGTAGGGATTTGACCCTATCGGGATTTCAGTTTCTCAGAAATTCGCCTATCGGTATAGGGATTTTTAGGGATTTCAGCTGCGCAGTTACTCTTGTCATGTGACAGTGGCCTCAAGTGAACTGTCTTTTTTACTTTCTCGTATACGCAGTATACAAAGAGAAAGTATTGTAATCGAAAAAAAATTCGAACTCGAGATTTTGACGAATCTCCACGTTTTAGACCTCCCTGGGTCCGAAAAACACAATTTTGGAATTATGTCTGTCTGTGAAGACGATAACTCGAAAACTATTAGAGCTAGAGAGATGAAATCTGGTATGTGATCTTTAAACATAATTTGTAGGTTTCTATCAAATTTTGGACAAAATCCGTCAAAGGGTTGACTGTCTGTCGGTCTGTATAATCGCATACTTGTGAACACAGTAACTCCTTAACATAATGACTTAGATAAATGAAATTTAGTATGTGGCCTTCTAACTTCAATCGTAGATTTGAGTCCAATTTTTGTTTCAATCGGTTAAAATAAGGCATTCAAATTGCCAATTCGGTTTTCTTTATCTTACGCAGCCTTATTGCGCAATCGCGTCGGCTTCATTTCATTTTCGCCTTGCTGCGTGAAACTCGTGGTATGACGTTCGCCTTATTTTTTCTCCACCTGTGTTAGGGACAGTAGGTGCGTTTTACTGCCTTTTAGCTTAATTTTTCTCTACATGTGTTAGGGAGTATACGAAAAAGTTTAGAGGAGACCACTCCCGCTGGTTGCTAGTGTTGATATCTTATTTTTCTGGAATTTATATCTTCATGAATCGATAAAAATTGAGATATGCTTTTCTATGGATTTGTGAGGGGCATTATATATCATCATAGGCAAGCAATAATAACTCTTTGAAGAGAGAAAGCATTTCGTATATGGATTTTGTGCATGGACATCACAAAATTATTTCATTCTCCTACTTTTACATTCATTCACACAGCATTGTCACTCCACAGTGGCGGTTTTTGACAATATGAGGTCACAGGCAAAAAATGTTTTGAAGCTCCTCTCACTAAGCAATGTCGTAAACTCGTCGTCGGCTTAGCACTGCGATGTAAGTCAAACAGATTTCCAGGCCACCACCCTAGGGTCTCGGGGCACGAGGTGAGAGCCTCTAGCGCCTGTGCGAAAATCCGCCATTGCAGGTTCAAGAAAAAATAAAGAATTTGAACAATCAACGCGGATATTTTATGAACTCTCACGCCACTAAGCAAAAATAAATAGATATTTTCAATTTATATTCTTTTTACTTCTTATTTTTTATGACAATGATTTAATTTATATTCTTCTTAGAGGGTCGATCGAAAAAAAAATGAAAGAGGCACCTCTCTAAAACAGACCATTGTGTTGCTAGATTTTTTCTCTTCTGGGGGGCAACTAGTTGTTCCACCGCAGTTCTTGGCAAAGTTCATTGAACTGCAGATGAATTATATCAGTTGGAATGTCGATAAGATACTTACGTATTAACGCCACCGAGGCTACAGATTGGCGGTAATGCGCCAATAAAGAGCAATCTTGTTTACAAAAACCGCCAGATTTGCGGCACTTAAAAACCGCCAAATCTGTAGCTGCGGTGGCGTTGGCGGCACTTAAAAACCGCCAAATTGGCGTTAATACGTAAGTACAAAAGCCGCCAAATTGGCGTTAATACGTAAGTACAAAAACCGCCAAATTGGCGTTAATACGTAAGTACAAAAACCGCCAAAGTGGCGCCACTTAAAAACCGCCAAATTGGAGTTATTACGTAAGTACAAAAACCGCCAAAGTGGCGGCACTTAAAAACCGCCAAAGTAGCGCCACTTAAAAACCGCCAAATTGGCGTTAATACTTAAGTACAAAAACCGCCAAAGTGGCGCCACTTAAAAACCGCCAAATTGGCGTTAATACGTAAGTACAAAAAGCGCCAAATTTGGGGGCACTTAAAAACCGCCAAATCTGTAGCCTCGGTGGCGTTAATACGTAAGTACCGTCGATAATCGTTTATCCTTCTGCATGACAATGCCAGGCCACTGCTCGTCAGACTCAAGACTTGACGCAAAGTTTCAAATGGAAGGTGTGATATTATCCCCCAGCCCTGATTTGGATCTTAGTGATTGTTTCCTTTTCCTTCAAATGAAGCAGTACTTGTCAGGAACAAAGTTCTCCTCAGACGATGATGAGACCAAGATGTGGCTAAATGAGTACAGACGTGATTTCTACCAAGTCGGGATGAACAAATTGGTATTGTGGTCCGATAAGTGCCTCAATGGATTTGGAGATTTTGCGGAAAGGTAATGCGTCAATTTACATTTTAGGCCTGCTGTTACTTTATAATTTTAATTGGTATTGCAATCTTTTTTTTTATCAATCCAACAGTATTTTGTGAGATCATATTGCAAGGTTTTTGACGTAAATACATAATTTTTTGTTCTTATTTCTATTACAAGATGCATGTTTTTAATTGGATGTATTTATATCGTAAAGTTATTTACATTGTAACAATAGGTAAGAGTGGGAGTTAAGGTATGTGCCTACCCTAAAATCGCCGTTTTCACGAAAAATTTCGAAATTTGTTTATTATTTACTATTAAAGCCCATACATTTAGGATTCCAAAAATGGTTTACTTTAGTTTCTTCGATATTTAGAAGCAAAGTTATTGCTTAAATTATGAACCAGAAGTGAAAGTTTCGAAACCAAAACTAAGCCATAGAATTGTAAACAACGCATCTAATTAGCTATTTCTTTACTCTTAAACAATGCGAATGCAGAATTTACTTTTTAAATATAGAATTGTTTTATTTATTTACTTATTATTGTCTTATATGTATCTGGTAACTGCTTCTCTACTTACAGGATATTTTACCGAAAGAAAATTTCTCTCACTCCAAACACTGTTATTAGGTACTGAGATAGCAGTTCTATTATTCAAATCAGGCGATATAGGGCCGATACCCGAATTTAAACATCTTAATGTAAAACTTGAACCATAAATTATTTTAAAAATAACTACATAGAAATTGATATTGAGAGAATTAAGGAATCGAAGCGACAAGTCGAACCAAAAACAAAATTATCAAGAAAAAAAATTGAAAGCTAAAAGAAGATCAAAATTAATTAAAAATTAAGTCAAAGAAGGCTTGACTTGCAAATACTGTGAATTTTACGTTGTTAAAATATGTACATAATTTTTTGTGGGACTTTAAAATCTTTATTTGCGTTTTCTGGAAAACTGTTATTTTCATTTTTTTCATATTGCGATAAATCTCATTTCTTAAAAAGTTTTTTGTATATTCAAATGAAATTTTACCACTGGGTTCTATACATTTGTAGGTATGTTGTGAACCTCAAATATAGCTTGAAAGTGTATAATTATTTATTTCAGAGCTGTTTTTATTTGAAAAATTGAGTTTTTTCTTGTAAAAAACCTGTTGCGTATACAAACTTTGGTATATCTCAGTAACTTTAAGTGGTACTCTAAATATTCTGCTTCACGACACAGGTAAATGTATAACAAATATATTATTGAAATAAAGAGTGAAATACATGCATTAGAATTTGTTATAGGACGTTTGGCGTAAACGTCAATTTTTACTAAATTTTGACCAAAAATGGCCAAAATTTCAAAAAATAAAAATTGTTTTCATTAAAATGGCATTTGAATTCACGGTTTTATACACCATTGTAACTGAAAACACAAGTGCTGAATAAAAATTTCCTTTTTTTCAAAAAAAGGGTTCGAAGGTAATCACATACCAAGCATAGAGTTCAAGTGTTCCATTAATCATGTCATTGCTGGTCGATGCTCGTTTAATCCTTTCGATCCGACTTTTGCAATGATTAAACTTTAAATAATTATGAATTATTAACTAATTATTAATTATGAATTGTAAAAGTGAGAATCAGTTTTTTCTTACCACTGTAATATTCGTAACGAATAAAAATATATAGTTGTAGAATTATTAAAATATTTAAAGAAAAGAAATTAATTAGATAAAAAAATCGTTTGGTCATAAAAGAAATTAATTAAAAATATCGTTTGGCACAATTCTTTTCTAAAGGTTATAAAAATAGTGTGGCAACGATATATTTGTCTTTTGCTAACGTTGCCTAGCAACGGAAAAGAATAATGAGGAATTGAACATGGAATTCGATGTCGGAAGTGAGTGATGTAACGTTTGTGATGTAAGTGTATGTGTCTGTTGTACATGTTTGTGCTGTGGTAGACGTCCAATAAACATGTTATTTTTCATAAAGAAGTCTCTACGATTCTTCATGTTATGCTGAAATACATCACACCACTTTTACTATAGGGAATGAAGTGTAATAATCTCCGGGATGTATATGCTCATTAGTGTCGAAAGGGTTAAGGAAAGAGAAAACTGACCTGAGGACTTTAAACTACTCTTTTCAGGACAACTTTTTCATGGGAAAATGGGAGAGATAACAGCCTGTTTACATCCATCCCAAGTAAAAAAATCAACAAAAAACCTTTTAAAAAAATGAGATTTTACAGGTATTTTGAAGGTTTCTACAGGGAATTTGAAGGAAAATGAAAACTGCAGGTTTACTTCAGGAAATGTACAGTTTATTAAAAGGATTCAGGGAGGCTTTCTAAGACTTCTAAATTACCATTCAGGTATTCTGAAGGTCTCTACAGGTATTTTAATGGAAAATAAAAGCTGCAGGTTTCCTTCGAGAAATGTACAGATTTTTTAAAGGTTTTATACAGGCTTTTTTCAACAAGTTTATAGACTTCAATTTACCTTTAATGACTTAGCAGATTTTTTTTAAAGCAGATTTTACTTCAGGTATTTTGAAAAAAGTTAAAATTGCTTTTCATGCATGAAATATGAATGTTTTTTTATTTTATTTGGATTTCATACAGTTTTATATAATATGGTATCTAACTCGGATTCAAACAGCTTGAAGTAGGACTGGATAGAGAGAAGAGCGAAGGGGAGAGAATTAGGTTATAATATATAAAAAAGATATATTTGGAGAAAAATGTAACTTTTAAAAGTTTGCAAAAAAAACTTAATTCCATGCAATTCAGAGTTAAGCATTTTCCATATGAAACACGATGACAAGAAATTTTAATCTGTAATAAACATAATAAATTCTTCTTTTCAGTGGAATGCAAATCTTTATTTACTTTTGAATAGAAAAAAAAAAATTAAAAACGATTCTTTTTAATGTCATGCAAATATATATACATCGTTTCGTAGGAAAACTGATAAATTAAAAAAAAACTTTTTGTTTAAAATAAAGAAATAAACGGAAAAAATATTTATGTGTGAAATATCATATTAAACATTATAAAAAATATTAAAAACATATTAAGCATTATAAAAATACTAAAGAAAGAAAAAAACTTTTCGGAAATAATTTTCTATCGCTTGTCCATGCATGATCTAATTGCTTAGACATGTAACAGTAACCTGTTGTCACTCATATAAGCTAACTTTAAAACACATCACGTATTCTGGCAATAATTGATTTTTACACCACTAGATGGCGAGCCTAGAGGGTGAAGTTAAAACTTAAATAGATTATTTGACACCACCTTTCCGAAGTTCTATTGGGTACTGGGGATAGCGCGTTTGCCTGACAACTCTATGAACGCGGGTTCGATCCCCGATTCGGAGGAATTTAAAGTTTTGTCATACAAGTAAGTTCAATTAAAAATTAGTTCATTAAATTAATTTAAATTGCTAATTAAGCCTTGATTAATTATGATTCCTAATTAATTGACATTCCAGATAACTCGAAACACGATGAAAATCCCTAAGGTGACGACAGAAGCGAGGGGGGGGGTAAACTTATCTGTAGATACAGGTTTTTATTTATCTGCAGGTATTTTGCATAAAAGCATGCAGGTAAGACGCAGGTTTGTTTTTTTCCATCTGAAAAAAAAACAGCAAAAAACCTTCAGGAAAATTGCAGGTATTTCGGACAGAAATATGAAGGGAAGATTCAGGGTTTTTTTGTCCCAAATACATGCAGTTTTCCTGAAGGTTTTTTAAAAGGTTTTTTGCCGACTTTTTTACTTGGGATGGTTCATGAATTAAAGAGAATAAAGACATATTCTTAATTTAGTGAAATAATAGTAGCGAGTGTTGATGAAAAATAGGATTCTACAGGTCAATTATCATCGGCGAGTTCTCCTAATTCATTTCCACTCCATAATAAAAAGCTAACGTTGATATTATGTAAAAAGGTGGCAAAGGCATTTATGGAGGTTAAGTGGAAACTGAATGTCATCATTAATAGTTCCCACGTAATTATTATCGTTCACCGTTTGAATGATGAAATGTAACCAAGTTATGTAATAACAGTTACTGATTGTATCTAGAAATTATTTAGATAATAAAAATTGATAAAATTAACGAAAATTAAATTAAAAATTAATAGAACTTGAATTAAAAAATTAATTAAAATTCTAATGCATTATACAGAAAGGCGCATATGCAGCTGCTTCTGATAGAATACACGAAAAACAAAATTAGAACTTCGAAAAATAAGTTAAAAAATTATAAAAATAGGCATTAATAAAACCTTAAAATAAAACATGAAAAAACAAAATAGAACGAAAAATACATTTACAATGAAAGCAAAATGGAATAAAATTGTAAAAGAACCAAGATGGCGATGTTTTATTTTAAGGTTTTATTAATGCCTATTTTTATAATTTTTTAACTTATTTTTCGAAGTTCTAATTTTGTTTAGATAATAAAACTGTAATTAAGTCGAAATAGCAATTAAGTTATAACACATAAATCATTTGGACACACTTACGTATCTAAGTGCCCTTCATTTCTTATAAGGACCGAAATAACATTTAATGTTCCTAATAGAATGTATCGTCCCTTTAGGAGGTTAAATAATTTCCTACGCCAAGGGGTGGATGCCTTTGATTAAAGTTATTTATCCATTAATGTCATTTCAGTGTGTAAGAAACCAAATGTTTGCATTCTACTGCATATTCTAAACCAACTGCTTTTCGATTACCAAACAGGTCAGTGTCAACAAATTTCAGTCAGTAAGCAGAGCGAATGTATCCATCCACAAGCTAATTCGCATTCGTGGATCGCACGAATGATCCTTACTTATTCCGGCAATCCATATTCATAAGTGGCAACCTCCCTTATGCAGGGCTGTTGTGACACGCATCACAGATTGGCTTCTAAGCATTTCATTCGCCGCTACAGAATTTTTCTTCTGTGCACACACGCTGACGTCGGCACGAAAGAAAACATTCTTTCGGAACCCTGAATGCATCTCACTCCCTCTCTAATCTTACTCATCCCTACAGACGGGGGAGGGGGGTTGATGATGATGATGATGATGACGGCGATGCCCGCGAGTGAATGCGAGACGCAACGCCTGGTGGGAAATGGTACATTATTTCAATTACCGCTTCATTTCGGACCAAATTGCGATACGGATCAATTGGGCGTGAACTTCAGTAGAGAAGGTAGGGAGGGGGGCTTATGACTCTTCTCGCTCTGCCCCCACACCCCTCAGGGGTAGCTGCACCCCGAGGGAGTTCCTCTTTCTCTGTGACTTCATCATCAGGCTTCTCATTCCGCGGAGCGCTGAGGGGTGGGTTGCAGAACGAACGAAGCCAGCCGCGCATCTGGGGTCTTCATGAATATCCATGAGTTTCGAAGTCGGTAATGGACTCTGCTGCGAGCGGAAGCCGACACCGCTGTCCCACCCTGCACCCCCCTCCTAATTGTGTTGCTTCTGACATCCACTCAACATGCAAAGTGAAAACGCAGCGCGCCAAACGAAAGCGCGGTGCCTTTCCCTCGCAGGAGTCCCCATAGGCAGACCCTGCTGCTTCCACTACGATGTTTACTTCGAAGGAGAGAGTTCGTCGTCGACCCCCCCTTTTCGAAGAAATGCATAAAAAAATTTCCTCCCTTGCATCTTTTTACCGTCCCCTTCCCCCGACGATGGAAAATATTACAAAGTTTTGTCGCGCCTTTTCGTTTCATTCCAGCGTGTCTTTTGTGCCACTCTCCCTCTTTCTCCAGGCAGCGAGTTTTCATCTCAACTCCTGCGCTCTCCTCGATCGCCACCAACACCCTCCCTTCCTTCTTCCTATTTGCATTTCCCTCACACCGTACACTACACACACGCGCGAGTACGACAAAGTTTTTAAGGACATCATTTCCAGGCGTAAGCTTCTTACGAAGAGGAAAAAGCGGAGGAAAAAATGTCAAGGGGTCTTGAAGAGTGGGGGTGGAGGATGGTAACATCGCCTACCCTTCTCCCGTTCTCTAAAAAGGAAGATCTTTTAAATATTTTCACGTTAATCCGGGAGCGGAATTTTCGGGAATAGTTTTCGCGGTGGGGAAGTCACTTCTGCTCTCCCTCACTATCTACCTCTCCCGGCAACCTTTTGTTGTCATTCTTTTTGTTGCTGCTGTTGTTGTTGTTGCTTTTTCGTAGCCTTCTCTTCCGACCTTATCGAATGACGGATTGATCAAAGTAACCGCTTTCTGAAGAGGAGAGGCAAGAGCAAGGTTTTGCAATCCATAAGGATCTCGAATGAAACTTGTTAATATGCTGATAAAAGAGCCGACGGAAAACAACAATTTCTTTTGTATTTTAGCGTAGAACTTGGCGTAGCTGCTTCGTAAGTGTTTTTTCTGTTGCCTTTCTTCCGCAAAGATACTTCAGTGAATGTGTTTTAAAGTGCGAGTGCTTTATCAACAGCGTCTTAC
Organism: Araneus ventricosus; assembly: GCA_013235015.1. Lineage (NCBI taxonomy): Eukaryota > Metazoa > Arthropoda > Arachnida > Araneae > Araneidae > Araneus > Araneus ventricosus. The sequence continues at coordinate 12,819 of BGPR01026320.1, read as the reverse complement.
ATGCATTATTTACTTGCACAGAGAAAATAAGGCACCTGAGTCCTGTCGGTTGTTTCGTATAAACGCCTATAAACAGTGGGGTTCAGATCTTGGCGTCTGGATGAAAAGTTTCATGAATTTAAATGTGATTTGAAATTTTTCTAAATGCTGTATCACACCTGTAGTCCACTACAACCAGCGTGCATTCTTAAATTCTTGATTCTTTTTTCATCCACACACCATTCATAACATGAGAAACAGCAATACTTGTGTTTTGCTGCCAACTTTTCAACTTACTCAAGATTGTAGAATTTGAATATATATGCAAACTGTTTGTAGGATTCTTCAAAAGAAGATAGAATCATTTTAAAACTGTAGTCAGAGAAAGTATGTCTGGTAACAAAACGCTATTTTGTCGATAAGATATGTTTAAGAGACCGAAAATGAGAAAAATGCAGGCGCATCTTTGTATACGAAGGGGTTTTAAATTTCTATATTTTTTTGTCTATTCTATTCTGATTGATTTATGGCTCTGTTATCTATTTAGGATTTTTTCTTTTATTTCTAAAAAACGCGATTTTTCGCAAAAAATATTTTATATAGTTAAAATTTGAATTTAAAGATAGATGAATAGACGCTTAGGAAAAATTAAAACAACTTTGAATATTTCCGCTGATACTTAAAAAAGCGAATGTGGTTGAAAGATAAAACAGGTTTCAAAAATTTGGCTTTTATTCTCAAAATGATAGAAGGTGGTTTCTTCACCCAAGATTTGCATCACATCCAGATCAATTCTAGTAGTCTTTGGTTCTCTTTTGGAACTTTAGATTACAGGCTCTGTGAAATCTTAAATATCCTCTTATAAGCACACCGGGGGGGCACTTACGTAAGAGGATGAGAAGAACTCGCGTAAGTTCGTTCTTGGTCCCCTTGATGGCACATTAATGGCCTTTTCGCTTGTTAACGACCCCATCGCCGACGACGGCACGTGCATTCTCCGCTCTCTAAATGCATAGCCTGCTCGTAATGGAGTCTATTTTGTGTAGTTTTCGTGTGTTCATCCTCGTGGCTGGCTGGCCATTCAATTCTGCCGCATGTCCGCTAGACAGGGCGGAGTCTCCCTTATGACATCTCCTTCTCCACAGCGGGGGGGGGGGGGGAGGGGTATGTAAAAAGGAATGAGAAGCCGCCGGATAAGTAAGCGGGCGCTTGCTTCTCTAGGGGGTACAATAATGGTGGGGATGGGTTACCCCCTCCAGTGATAGTGCGTACCACCTACGAGAGGGATCGGGCCGTGGTCGGTGATGGCTACTAGGATTCCGGCCTCAGTACTCGAGCTATTGTAGCGACTGTCATTCAAAGGTCACTGGTTGCCTAGGCAGGGCAGGAATAATACGGTTTACGGTTTATGACATCTCCTTATAACGGGAATTTCGAAGAACAAATAAAGGACTTTCATGCTTTTTAAATCATTCGGAAAATCAGATCGGTTGTCCTTTTGACCTCCACGGCCATGGTGGCCTGGTGATAAGGTCTCGGTTTCGGGGCCGCAGGATTCCAGGTTCGAAATCCGAATCCATTAAAGATTCGGCGTGTGTATGGGCCCGGTGCTCGTCAAATTTGATTTCGAGGGTCGAATGCCCTCCCGTTGGTGTTGCAAAAATTTGGAGAGGGGAGTGCCTGCTCACCCCTCCTCCTTGTCATCTGGCAACGGTTCAAAATTATGATCGATTCCTCCAAACGGGCTCACAGAGCTGTAATCCATTTTTGTGGGCAGAAGTTGTTGGTGGAACCGACATTTACAGACGAATGTGTGTAGGACTTAACGTATGTCACGAAGTGCAGTTTTCGAAAGGTGTAGTGATTTTTACTCTAATGACTGGAATGTCCTGGTTGTGGCATGTCAGCTGTGACATACTTCCAGACCTATTCACATTCGACAGAAAATTTCGGTTCCACTAACATCTTCTGCCCACGAAAACGGATTACTGCGCTGTGAGCCTGTTTGGAGAAACGTGGCACGACCTTACCTGTTTTGTCTCTTCTGTTTCAGTCAAGGACACGTCGTCACTTACTGCTTTATACCAGATTTTTCCTGGCATACACATTAATCTAGCAGATAAATCTCAAAGTTCTACCACATAGAATAAAGTCGCTGTAGAAAAGTCTGTTTCTTCATTTGGACAAAACATGCACTATCTACAACATGTACTGTTCTTGATAGGTACCCGCTACATAACAGCTGATTCCTCCACTAACAAAGTCAGACTTTCGTCCAGATTAAATGCTTCAGTTCACATAATTCTGTTTCCAGGGTAAATACCCTGAAGTGTTTCATGTTTTTTTTCTGCTACCAGAAATTGTTTATTTTCATTCTATAATTTCTCAAGCTTTAGGTTTAAGTTTTGTTCCCATGTGACCACTGACATCAACACAGCCACTGAGATTTTTCTTATCATGCATTTCCTAGGCACTGTTACAAACCAATCTATTTAGTTATTTTTATTTTTTTAGTGATCCTGAATAAAGGTGACGTTTATATACCCATTCAGTAGCTGTAATGGCTACAAGCACGGGGGTATGAGATAGTGTTATATAGTCTCAATTTTAAGTAATTTGAACTCTTCTTTTTGTAGGCGCAACAAATTTTGAGTACCTAAACCAAGTACTGTTAGAGAAATTAGAAAATATTTTCTGCAAAAACCATAGAACTCCGCTATAATTTGGCTACTGCTAAATAATAATAATAAAAAAATAATAATAATAATAGTAATAATAATAATGATAATAAACTAGTTGAGTGTGAAATTATTTAGTCGATGAAAAAAATAAAAACTCGAAAAACACATATACTTCCTCTGTCCGAAAATATGGCAAACGTTTTAAAAACATTCAAGATTAATGGATAAAGTAAATAGACTTTTAATTAAGTAGCTTTGCTCTTATCTGAGAAGTAAATAACACGTGACAATAAAAGAACATTTGGAAATAATTAATGATCAGATCAGAAATTAGAATCACGAATTTTAAGAAGGAAATAAATCATATGATGCTTAAAATAAAATAACATCAGCTGAACATAAAAAATGGGCGATTTTTTTATGAAAGAACTGTTGCGTTGCAAATTCAGAGTAACGAATCGAAGAAATTAATCGAAATTAAAATAAGATTCTTCAAATGAATAATCGGCAGCCTCATATCGAGTAACATTTACCAGAGAATTTCGCATGTTCTCAAGAAGTCCTATACAAGGTCAGATCTCACCTCAAATGAAATAACTTTGAAGTTTAAATTATGTTTATATGTTCCATCAATAAACCAACTCTACTTAACTAATATTTCAGTTATTTCCAAATGTATACCAGAAATTCGGACGAAAATTATTTCGAAATGTATACCTATTTTCGGACTGAGGAAGTGTAAATTTTCTTCTGATCAGCTTAAAATGCACTTTACCATTAACTTTCGTATTTAAAGGTAAAATATTTTCATGGTTCTCTCAATATTTGTCTTTCTTTTCTGGAATTTAAATCTACGAAGTTAGAAGTCTGTAAACATATTAATCACATTTTGTTTCATTCACAAAGGGAAGCCGTCCATCAAAGGTACTTCAAAACACTTCAAGATAATGTCTAATAACTGCAGAAGCATGGTAATGAAACAGATCACTTCTGACTCTCAGATTTATATTGCAGTTGCTCTCATTTCCTCTAGTTAAACTGGCAGAGTGCTTTTTCGTATAAGGTGCGCTCAAATAAAAGTTAGACTGTGGTTCTAGCGGTTTTATTTCAGATGGTAAAACTTTGAAATTTCTCTGAGAGACTTCAAAGTATTCTCTCTGAGCGATAGCTGTCTGTATGTGTCAGAAGAAATCTGGTATAAAACGGTTAGCGATGTTGTGTCTTTGAATGAAACAGAAGCGACAAAACAGGAAACGTCGTACCATGGATTCCTTAAAACAGTTTGTCCAGTTTCAATACACAAATCCTTCAAACAATTTGTTCAGTCCCAACAAACAAATCGTACAATTTGCTCAGTTCCAACAAACAAATCCGTCAAACATTTTGTTCAGCTTCAACAAGAAAATACTTCAAACAATTTGTTCAGTTCCAACAAACAAATCCTTCAAACAGTTTGTTCAGTCCCAACAAACAAATCTTTCAAACAACTTGTTCAGTTCCAACAAACACATCTTTCGAACATTTTGTTCAGTTCCAACAAACAAATACTTCAAACAGTTTGTTCAGTTCCAACAAACAGGTACTTCAAACAGTTTGTTCAGTTCCAACAAACAAATATTTCAAAGAGTTTGTTTAGTTCCAACAAACAAATCCTTCAAAAAGTTTTTTCAGTTCCAACAATCAAATCCTTCAAACAGCTTGATCAGCTTCAACAAACAAATCCTTCAAACGGTTTGCTCAGTTCCAACAAACAAATCCTTCAAACAGTTTGTTCAGTTCCAACAAACAAATCCTTCAAACAGCATGCTCAGTTTCAACAAGAAAAAAAATCCTTCGAACAAATTTTATCGGTAGAAGGAATGCGACATATATAAAGTCTAATGAAGTTTGTATATGGGATTGGCTGTATGTCATGTAATGCAGCTTCCACTGCCATTTTTAGAAATTACTCTTTTCCAGTTTGACATATGTCTGTATAACTTGTCAAAAAAAAATTAAAAAGTGAACATATTGAACATCGGCAAATTACTCCATTGTCTTTCTCAATCTTATTGATGGTAGACAAACTTGGAATCTTGGCCAAATTCATTAGACGGCCATTTAGTATCCAGACATTGGCAACATAGATGCCAAAATTGGCAACTTTTTCTTCTGTAAAGGTATGTGCCTACCTTCAGAGTACTTTTTTTTTTGAAAGAAATGTAATTTTTATTCTACACTTATGTTTTCAGTTATAATGGTGTATAAAACTATTAATTCAAATGCCATTTTAATGAACAATTTTTTTATTTTCCAAATTTTGACCATTTTTGGTCAAAATTTAGTAAAAATTGACGTTTACGCCAAACTTCCTATAACAAATTCTAATACATGTATTTCACTTTTTTTTCAATAATATATTTGTTATACATTTACCTGTGTTGTGAAGCAGAATATTTAGAGTAGGGTAGACCGGGGATAGTTGGGCATAGGGGCACGTTGGGTCAGTCGGATTATTTTAAATATTTTCCTATAGATAGCGCTGTTACTCCAGCCAAGTATGTGTCATCCCCCCTCCATTCTTTCCCGTAAAGGTCATTGGAATAGCAGCGTTTACTAACGAACTAGCTGGAATTTTCAAATTTTTGCCAAGGTGAGTAACTTTCCTTCCTTATAAATAATCTTCTTTTTCTATGTTTTTATATTACAATTTCCATTTTTACAAATAATATTCTGAAAGATAACTGTTCACAGTTACTGTAGGGCATGTTTGTTTAATTAAATACTTTCAAAGTAAATTCGTACACCCATCGGAAACAAAAATGGCGACATGGGGTAAATTGGGCCACTTCGCATGGGGCATGTTCGGCCGGCTGCCCAACTTGCCCCGTAGAATGTTGATACTGTGGAAATAGCGAGCAAACGTGCCACATAGTATCTACAAAGCCTAATTGTAACGAATGAAGTCTCGAAATCAATTCATTTATGTAACCGTTCTCTCAATTTCATGTATAATTATTCTTTTTTAATTTCTTCTATATTCAAAGGAAGAAAGTATTAATGATGGCTAAAAATTTGCAAATTGAAATCATATCAAATATCCCATTGTTATTAAAAGACAATAATTACGATAAAATATTTTAAATTGATATGTATATAGAATTTAAACTTCAGTTTTAGTAAAATTTTTTAAAGATTTTAAAATGTTCTTTTAATTTTGAGATGGGATTACGCCGAATTAATATATGGCATGTCCATTATGAATAACTATAATGATTCAATGCTTGCTGTAAAATCAAATGACGCTGCTACACTGTTTTTCATTATCTGCGGTATATAAATATATCTGAATTTATGGCATATGTACCAAATCTAAAATGCAAGATAATTGTTAAGAAAATCTAAGTTGATTCCATCTCCATTAAAAAGTGCAAAACAAAATGCGCTGTTATTATTTTACGATGAATTTAAAAATTGTATCTCAGTTCTTGTTGAGTAAAAATGCACCAGATTTGTATCTATAACCTAACTGTGTTATTTAAATTAATATTATTATTTATATTATTTTTTGAATGAATATTATTTATATTATTCTTTAAATTAATATTGTAATTTATATTATTATAATTATAATATTATTATTTATCTGCCTTAAATATAATACTATGGAAGAATTTTTTGCGATAATCACAACATGCTACTTTGTTTCTCTTGCAGGGCTAGCTGCTAAGATGGTTCGCCATTATGTTAGAAAATCGGATAGAGGGAATGCTTCTTCTTAAGCAATGAAAGCTGCTGTTTTAGAAGTGAAGCTGTAAAGATGAAAATTGTGACGATGAAATCATTTAATTCCGTTTTCAACATAAAACTTATTAATTTTGTAGTTTCAATCTCTTGGTTTTTTGCTTCACATAATTTTACAATTTTATGGCTTCATCAAGGAATGGTGCATGAAAGCGATTTTCCTTTAGGATATCTTGTGTTATCGTACGCAGGAAATGAAAAGTAAAATGTAACAAGATTTTTTTTATGTTTCTTCAATTCTACCTTAGCAGAATATTAAATACTAGCAGTACGCGCACGGCGTTGCCCGTGGAATCAGGACTTCAACAAAATGAAAAAAAAAAAAAAAACGCCCACAATGACACGAAAAAGTTTTGAAAACAAAATCAAAACAAAAGATACATATTATTGATTTTCCCGCTTATTTTTTTCGCGATAAACGATATTAAAAAATTGCAATGTGAAACTTATTATTCTGCAAGCAAAGTATGCGAGATGAATAAATACGTTAAGATACTGCCGAAAATAATAATCAAAGTTATTCAGTTGAAGGTCATGACGTATCATTCGCGTCCGCCAATCAAAATTGCCAGCAACGTTCCGAAGAAGTGCCGCGCGAGGAACTCGATCGAGAAAAATAACTCTCAACGGCCCAGAAAATAATAAATTTAAAAAAACGGGAAAAGATATTTTAACCGTTCTTGTTTTAAATCGGACAGAACCGTTAGAATATTAAATAAGTGATATGGCCCAACTTACCCCGTAGTCGGGGCAGGTTGGGCCACTCGACTTGGTATCAGTTTCAGTTTTTAAATTAATATTAATTGTTAATTTTTTGAAATGTTATTATGGTGAACTCTTCCTGAAGGTACACTGATAGTGTTTGCATTAAAAAATAATTAAAATGTTGAATTGTAATTTTTTAAAAATTCTTAGAAGAAAAAACTGCCCAACTAGCCCCGGTCTACTCTACCTCTTAAAGTTAGTGAGATATACCAAAGTTTGTATATGCAACAGCTTTGTACAAGAAAAATCAAGATTTTTATATCTGTTTTTCAAGAAATTTAGATCTGTTTTTCAAACAAAAATGTATCTAAAATACGTAATTATGCACTTTCAAGCTATATTTGAGGTTAAGAACATACCTAAAAATGTATAGAACACTGTGGTTAAATTTTATTTGAATATCTTAAAAAATTTTTAAGAAATGAGATTTTTCGTAATCCAAAAAAATGAAAATAGCAATTTTCCAGAAAACGCAAATAAAGATTTTAAATTCGCACAAAAGATTATATACATATTTTGACAACTTAAAATTCACAGTATTTGTAAGTTAAGCCTTCTTTGACTTAATTTTTCATTAATTTTGATTTTCTTTTAGCTTTAAATTTTTTCTTGATAATTTTGTTTTTGGTTCGACTTGTCACTTCGATTTCTTAATTCTTTCAATATCAATTTCTATGTAGTATTTGTTAATAATTTTTGATTCAAGTTTTACATTAAGATGGTTAAATACACTCACCAGCCCTATATCGCCTGAATTGAATAATTAAACTGCTATCTTAGTTCCTAATAACAGTGTTTGGAGTGAGAGAAATTTTCTTTCGGTAAAATATCCTGTAAGTAGAGAAGCAGTTACCAGATACATATAAAACAATAATAAATAAATAAATAAAACTTAATTCTACATTTAAAAAGTAAATTGTATATTCACATTGTAAAATATTGTTTTATTTCTGAAGTGTTTTCATTTGTTAGATATGTCCGTACCTTATGTTCTTAATGATTTTAACTGAATACTTTATTTAAGGTCCTTAGAACACTCAAGATTCTACTGCAGTGCACTTCTTTAAATTAAAAAAGCTGTAAAAATCTTTTTACTAAAAAAAAAAACCAACCTTAGAACACTTTAGATGTGAAGAGAACTGTTTCTTTGAAGACTAATTGTATGTTGTTGTATTCAAAGTGCTATATTTTGTTTGTTTATTAAAATTACTAACTTATTGAATTGGTTATTTTTTAATTCTGATTATTATTTCTATATTCATTAATTACTCAATATTTATTACAGCCGCTAAATATTGTAACAAAAATCATTCTGTGGGTGTATGATGTAAACATTTCAACACGCAGGATAATGGAGAATTAAGGTTTATTCACAAATATGCAGGAAAACACGTAACACAAGTAACAGGAACAATAGATCTTGCTCAGATTAGCAACGCAAACAGACAAAAATTCACAGGTAATAACAGTTCAGCACTTTCAGATTTAGCAACACAAACAGTCAGCAAATCACTAATAATGACTATAACAGCACTTTCAATAGCGCTCAGTCCACCGGCTCTCTAATTCGCTCTGCAGACGAAACTCCAAAGTCGTTCCAGCCGATCACTACCATCACTGGACACTACCATGATCCAAGCGCGGTCTTTTTATACTCTCCCCGATAGACCGTGATGTCACACAGAATTTTCAGCAAAAACCTGGATCTCGATCCCTAATAGAAATATCGAGAAAGTAATAGTATTTTGTTGCCAAGGTCAGGGGTCCCGGAATGGGCGCTGCCCGTCACTTTATGCTTACTCCTGTAAAACTCCCTCCCCAACTATAAGACTATCGAGGCAGGAAAGCGACATTTCATCTTTGTAACAATATAAAAAATATATCTTTATACTGTAATTATTAGTTTAAAATTTCGTTCTTCTCTCACTGTGTTCATTTTTACTCCCAATTTTTTTTTCATTTTAATTTCTGGATAACCATAACCGTAAATACAGCCCCCGACCTGCCAAAGCACACGGGTTTTCACTGAATGACAGTCGTGCGATAGCGACGAGTACTGAGGTCGGGTCCTAATGGCCAACACAGCCTCACGGCCCAACCCCTCCCGTAGGAGGTACGTACTATCACTGGAGGCGGGCTGCAGCCCCCCCCCCAATTCATGTGCCCCGAGGCAGGCGATTTCCTTCATATACAAACCTGAGCAACTCATCCACACTTAGTGGTGCCCACATCTATCGGGGGGTAATTTCTGGATAAATAGACTTTTTATTTTGGGTTTCGTTAGCTTCGAATTAGCCAACTTCCACTGTATACGCGTAGATACGATGATCGTCAAGCACAGCAGTCTGAGTACTTGCACCGTGATGGTGCATGACGGGATTAATTTTCGGATAATCTGTAGTCAAATAAGCCTGTTAGAACTGGATCTTAATAAGCTTGTATTAACAAGACTATTATGCTGATAAGTTCTATGATTCAAACTTTGTCATTACAGAATGTGATCAATTCTTTTCTATTTCATTATTCATTCCGAGGAAGCAATGAAGATTTTCTGAAAAATATGCCGAACAGAATGCGCATAGATGAAACTCATTCCTTCTGCATGCGTATTCTTGAAGAGAATCTGCAAGAGTAAAAGAATTTATCAACACATTTTCTTAAAAAGCATCCAAAAATTTGTATTTTTACATTAGCATACATGAGTCAAAATAATTTTGTATTTAAAAATTTTATTAATATTAATAGAATTTTAATCAAATAATTATATGAAAAATATTTTCGTTTTATAATAGCTCTCTGGTTTCATCTAACTGATTTCTCAGGCAATTAAATATAATTAGTTTAATCTTGAAATGAATGAAATTTCGTAATAAAATAGATATTTCAGGATAAGAAAGTTTATCATAAAATTTGAGTGCCGCTAATATAATAACTTGCTATCCCTTAGATAGTTACCTGAAGTTGAACTAAGATATTATTACGATACGCCGAAAACACTCATATTATCTGCCAAAAATTAGTAAAGTTTAAAAATTTAATAAAAGCATTTTTAAAGGCACATTTTTATTAGAGCACAAAAAAGCACATTTTTCTGTTTTCTTTCTACCTTTTTAGTTTTTTTTATTTATAATTCATTATTATAAATATTTTGAAATCAATCTTTACTTAAATTGCCAACCAGATGGCGCCACTGGCATGGAATAAAAATTTATTTAAATTATTAGATTAGACGTTAATTAACTTCTAAATATATTAAAACTGTCATCGAAAAGACACATTAAAAAAAAAATTCAAAACTCAAGCAGATCAGGAGGTGAGAAACAACAACAACAAAAATTCCATCTTTACAAACTTAAAACAAATCAAGTGAAATAAAAGTAATTAATTAATTAAAGTGGGAAAACGGAATGTTGTAAAATCCATACTTTATTCCGTCTTATATTACCTTATTATTTCAGAATTAAAACCACAAAAAATATAGTAACATTTATTTAATCCAAAATCGTTTGAGCGATTGTTTTTATGCTATTAATTTTATTTGGTTTCGTTTATATTTTCGGTTTCTTTATTTGGCTTACAATTTATTCCTTCAGTATGTTATTTTTGACCAGTGATTTTGTAATTTCAGTCTATTACATGAATAAGATATCCCATAAATATTGTTTTATAATGCTCTGATATTCATAGTTAGTCAACCTCAAAAACAGTCAAATCAGTTTCCATTTTTTATTGTTTTACTCCAAATCTCTCTAACACAAGGATTTGAGCAATTTTTTTCAAATCCATCTGTTAAAAGGATTATGCGGTCTTTAATTTGAGCATTTCAACTATTTCGCCTGAATTCGAATTCAGGAGATGATTTATTTCGTTACATTAAAAAGTGAGTTTCCAGAATGCATTCACTTGCATAAAAGATGAAGACTGAGACTTGTGGGTAAAAAAATCTGGTACTTACGTATTAACGCCACCGAGGCTACAGATTTGGCGGTTTTTAAGTGCCACCAAATTTGGCGGTTTTTGTACTTACGTATTAACGCCAATTTGGCGGTTTTTGTACTTACGTATTAACGCCAATTTGGCGGTTTTTAAGTGCCGCCAACGCCACCGCATCTACAGATTTGGCGGTTTTTAAGTGCAGCCAAATTTGGCGGTTTTTGTACTTACGTATTAACGCCAATTTGGCGGTTTTTGTACTTACGTATTAACGCCAATTTGGCGGTTTTTGTACTTACGTATTAACGCCAATTTGGCGGTTTTTAAGTGCCACCAACGCCACCGCATCTACAGATTTGGCGGTTTTTGTAAACAAGATTGCTCTTCATTGGCGCATTACCGGTGGCGTTAATACATAAGTACCGAAAATCTTTATCTAAGTAAAAGAATCTTATCATTTTCAAAATTCAAAGAATGAAGACAATTCATGCTCTCGTGATACATGTAAAATGCGCAGTGCAAATTGAATGTAGGAGTCCGTTATGCCTCTTGCAGAAAGACAAAGAATATGACTTCACAAAACAGCTTACGACAACAGGCATTTGTATGGCATACACAGATTCTTGTCATGGGAATATGACATCAAATGAATTGATTCTATTCCATATTTTCAAAATTGAAAAACTTTGGAAAGAATTTGTATTTGGATTTTCTTTCATTATTAATTAAGTTTCAATGAAAGAACTTTTAATTCATGTTAAGATGTTGTCATTATTAATAAAACAATAAATATTTCCCTCAAAATGCGTTCTGTATTACACCTATTCTGAAGCAAATTCGACTGAAACCTGTGCATCCAGCCAGTGTCTGACGAGAGCCATCCTGTTTGTACACACAAATTAAAAGAATCCGAAGCAGCTGAGGTAGAAAGCAAGAAATCAATTAAAACACTCGTCGAGGATTGTTACATCTCCTTCTTGTGATCCTCCCACCATCTCTCCCCTCCCTTTGGAACACTCACTTTCTTCGGAAAAGAAGGAACAAAAGCCTGGAGCACTTTTCCCGCTCTCTCGAATTGCTAGGAAGAGGAAGAGACGGATCGATGCATCGCCCTGATTGGTGCATTTATTCGTCCCAAACGTAGGATCAAGATGGAGTTCTCCTGACCCTCCATCTTTTAACAAGAATGCCTGCCATTGTATAATGACCGGATAGTTCATCCGGTGAGCCAAATCCGGCATCGCTGGATGCACTGAATTTCGAAGATTCTGCTAGCTTTTTTGAAATGGATGCATAAAATCTTGCATCGCCATAGGTACTGACGATATTTACGGATTCATTAAGAATTTGTCATATCTTTAACAGCCGTTCGAATATCTTTAAATGAATTATCTTACTTCAGTAGATTTGGATAAACTAACATTGATTTGATGTACTATGGACACAGATATTATCGATACGTTCGGATTCATTAAAAATTTTCCATATCTTCAAGAACATATAAATTATTTTTGAATATATTCTCTTGGTTTTGTGGGTTGGGATAAACAATCTTTGTTCATTCGACTATCTTAAGTTCTATATAGAATGTTCTAAGAAAATCATTCAATCATCTTTATATTCTGCATCGAGTTGGGTATCAAAATTGATGTAGGATCAAGAATTGTTTATTCGACTG
>BGPR01026319.1:0-21619 GCA_013235015.1 Araneus ventricosus | reverse complement strand
TCATGAATATTTTGTCGATGTTAGAACAATCTAACCACTCGCATTTCACCAAATTCGATCAATGCTTTTTCTCTTGCTATTAATTCACCGGTCCGCATTATGAGTACGAGGATGAGAATTCACCAGTTTTGTGCTAGTTGCGCCAATGATATAATAAATTATAAGGTGTGTCCAAATGAATAGGAGATCTTAGCTCTATCGGCGTTGTATCAAATCCCAGTGACTTAATGCTCTAGGCGATAGATGGTATTCCCAGTTGCACCTGCGTAGTTAACGGCTTCGCATCAATATCCTCATTTCTTGAGAGTTGTTTTTCCGCAGTTCGTCGCATGATGGATACCTCCAGATCAGCACAAAGAGCAGTTATCCGATTTCTTCACGCAGGAGGGGAGAATGCTTCACAAATTTATCGTAGGATGAAAGAGGTGTACGGAGAGCAGTGCCTCGCACGTTGTACCAGATTCCTGTGGTGTCAGCGTTATGAGGCGGGAAGCGTAAACATCAAGGACTTGCCACGCCCTGAGCAGGCGCACGTTGTGACCAATACCGCCACGACTTCGGCTGTGAATGAGCTCATACAGCAAAATAGTCAGATCATCACACGTGAAATTGCTGTTGAACTGTCTATAAGCAAAAACAACTGTGCATCACATAATCCACAAAAAGCTTGGTTATGGCAAAGTTTGTGCACAGTGGGTGCCCAAGCATCTGTCAGAGAATCAGAAGACGGCGAGAATGAGTGTTTGCCTGACCCAGCAGTTTCTACACTGAAGCCATCCAATCCTTCCTACGCGCTGGGATCAGTGCATCAATGTCAATGGCGATTATTTATAGTTGTACTGTTCCACATGAACTGTAATTAGAACATTGTTATTAAAATTTCTTTACATATAACTGTAGTCTTCTTTTCATTTGGACACACCTTATATAATGGGGATAAGGTAGTATAAGTGAGGTAAGATGTTATTATTAGATTGTTTGGGGCTTATCGGAAGATAATTTTACTTTCTTTTTTCGTGGTTATTTAATTCCAGATGTATAAGAAGTTATTTCCATTGTTACATAGGCTGTATTTCCATTGAGTGGAGATTTTCATTGGTGTCCATCATATGGTTATGAGACTGGTTAGAAGTATGGTGGTGCTAATTCCCATTGTGGCATCTTCTGTTGTCAAATTGACCTACATGCACATGAGGAGGGAAAGTAAAAAGAGCCATCGTCCATCTTGTCTTGAACGACTTCTCAGCATCTCGAGAATCACGAAATCGGAAATGTGAAGGAGCCATCGTCCATCTTGTCTTGAACGACTTCTCAGCATCTCGAGAATCACGAAATCGGAAATGGAAGGAGCCATCGTCCATCTTATGTGAAATTGTGAAGATCAATACTTCAAGCCAGTGCCATGCATTTGTATAAGATGTATGGCAAAGGAGTGAAGTACCGCTCCGCACCAGTCTTCCTTGTATAGAATTCCACAAAGACAAGAAGACCTCGGTGGATTGGTGGAAGAGTCTTCGCTTAAGGATCAGACGTTTGCTGTGTCAATACAAGAATACACCTAAGATTCCACCTTCCCAAAATATTCCTCTTATAGCTTCAAAACGGGACGCTAAAATATAACTAAACTAAATTTTTCCATTTTTTATATGTGGGATTTATTAACAAAGTGGAAATTTATAGTCATCTACAATTTTCAGATGAATTAAATGAATTGGGAAAAATTAATAAAAAATATTGTAAGCAATTAAAATCAAAGGTTTGATTCCTATTTCAAGTGTTTGAAAAATCAAGTTGGAGTTGCAAAAATGACCATCTCCAATTTTCAAAAATAGGTTTCTTTCAGAATTTTTAAGTCCATTTTTCCCTTTTCATACTTCTGCACCTGAAATTAAATATTAAAACACATTGTCGATCCAGGTTTTTTTAGGGGCCCATTTTTGTGGAAAAAAATATCTGTGTGAAAAAAAATATTTTTATGAAAAAAATATTTTTGCGAAAAAAATAATTTTTGTGAAAAAATATTCTTGTGAAAGAAATTATTTTTGTGAAAAAAATTATTTTTGTGAGAAATAAAAATATTTTTGTGAAAAAATTTTTTTTGTGAAAAATAAAAATATTTTTGTGAAAAAAATTTTTAGCATGTAAAACCTTCAATTTTAGCAGTCATATTTCTATATTTTACGTTTAATATCAAAAGTGTTTCATTGAGCTAAATATAAACAGTTATTTGATATAATACTGAAAAAAAAATACACGTATATATATTTTGTGCAATGCCTCATTCAAAAACTTTTAAAAAAGAAGTCAGATTAAAAAAAATAATAGTAGTTTATTGTTAAAAGTATGTTGAAACATTGGAACATTCTGTTAACAAAACACTTAAATTGGCAGAAATGCAGCTTCACTTTTAAAATCGATTTGATATAGAAATTTTTGAAATAAAAATTTTAAAAAGTGATCATTTTTATAAAATGAAATTTTGAAAAGTGCCGTTTTTACGAATTTGAATTTTGTGAAGGGGCCGTTTTTATGAAGTGGAATTTTGTGAAGGGGCTGTTTTCATGAAGTCAAATTTTATGAAGGGGCATGGTAAAAAGTTTGAGATAATTTTTTTAAAATCTCATTTTGGCTACATGTGGCTGAAAATCCACATTTCACAAAAGGTTTCATATTTTGGAGATGGACTCTTTTGAAGTTACACGTCACTATTATACGACGGGTATTTATTGGAAATGGAGTCAAGATTTTGAATGGAATTCGATTCATATGACTTCACAGTTGTGTGAAGAACACAACTGCTTATGTCATCTGATCCCAGTTACTGTGATTTTCTTCACAGTTGTATGAAGAACGCAACTGCCCATGCCATCTGATCCCAGTTACTGTGATTTTCTTCACAGTTGTATGAAAAACGCAACTGCCCACCGCCCATGTTATCTGATCCTGTTACTGTGATTTTCTTCGCAGTTGTATGAGAAACGCAACTGCCCATGCCATCGATCCCAGTTTGTGATTTTCTTTCACAGTTGTAGAAGAACGCAACTGCAATGCCATCTGATCCCCAGTTACTGTGATTTTCTTCACAGTTGTATGAGAAACGCACTCCATGCCATTCGATCTCAGTTACCGTGATTTTCTTTCACAGTTCTATGAGAAACGCAACTGCCCATGCCATCTGATCCCAGTTACTGTGATTTCCTTCACAGTTGTATGGAAAACACAACTGCCCATGCCATCTGATCCCAGTTACTGTGATTTTCTTCACGTTGTATGAAAACGCAACTGTCCATGCCATCTGATCTCAGTTACGTGATTTTCTTCACAGTTGTATGAAAACAACTCCACGCATCTGATCTCAGTTACTGTGATTTTTCTTCACGGTTATGAAAAACGCAACTGCCCATGCCATCTTATCTCAGTTACTGTGATTTTCTTCACAGTTCTATGAAAAACGCAACTGCCATGCCATCTGATCTCAGTTACTGTGATTTTCTTCACAGTTCTATGAGAAACGCAACTGTCCATGCCATCTGATCCCAGTTACCTGTGATTTTCTTCACAGTTCTATGAAAACACACTGCCATGCCATCTGATCCAGTTACTGTGATTTCTTCACAGTTCTATGAAAACGCAACTGTCCATGCCATCGATGTCCCAGTTATTGTGATTTTCAAGTTGCAGCAGAATGCTTAAATAGTTTTGCATTTTACCGTAAATCGAATAAAAATGAAAACTGGGATTTTTCCAGTAGTCTTGTGAAAAGATAAAATGCTGAATACCTAAGTTCAAACTTTTCATTATGCTTACTGATAAGATACGCAACTACGGATGTTAATTAAAACAAATACTTGAGGTCGTTAGCTCTCGAGAGAATTTCAAATGTATGACCGATATTAAACTGATAACTAAAAAGTACGACAGAGAAAAGCAGAAAGATGTATTAAGTTTTGAATTGGTAAGCCTTAAAATGTGAAAATTAATGGGATAATAAATTTTCAAAAGAAAAATTAATCAAGCAGTTCAACATTAAGCGAATTATACCACAATTCTGGAAAAATATCTTAAAAAAATTTATCAAAAATGTTTTAAAAACGCACGTTTATTAATGTATTGAGAAGTCGAAAGATTTTATTTCAACTATTTTCATATTTTTTATTTTTAATTTGCAGTTCATTATTATAAATGTTATGGATCTCGAAGTCAATTTTTCTGAAATTCAATGCAAGATGGCGCACCTTGTATGGAACAAATTAATTATATTAATCGATTAGCTGATTATTAAAGTTCTGAAAATATTAAAATAGCGTATTGTCATCCAGAATACACAAATTTGCAAAATTTCTAAAGTCTAGCACATTAAAAAGTGAGTGAAAATAGATTATAATTTCCCATTGTTCTAAACAAGAAACAAGTGAAGTTAAATAAAAATGTTCGAAAAGGATAAAAATTAGACGAATATTGAAATTTAAGGGGGCATACAACTGTTAAACCTCGAAAATTTTTAATTTTATGAAAAATATATATATTATTCCCCTGTCTTTTCTCAACAATTTTAAACAACCCGAGTTAGAAAAATTTCCATAATTATGAAAGGTAGGAAGGAAAATGTATCAGCTCTTCAACGTAAACATTGAATACGGCCATATCTTTAAAGCGCTATATCTCAAAATGTGTTTTTTGATATTGCGCTCACGATATCTCAAGAACTATTGAATATTTTTACATAAAATTTGCACTGAATATGTATTGTGCTATGTTCTACGAATTAAACCACAGTTTTGTACAGATTTTTACCAAAGAATTTTTTTCAGGGGTTAGAAATGTTGAAATTAACAATTTTTAACATTTTTATTTTAAATTGTTATATAAAATAGAAATTAAATTTAAATGTTGATAAATTGAAGTTCAGTTTCTTAAACAGACTGTTTGGATTACTTAGATATCCAAAATATTGTGTTTAGACCGATATTTTATCAGTAATCATGCGCGCAAAGTGACTATCTCATTTTCCCTCCAAAAGTTATACCCATATTTATTATTCTCTCAAATAAATACATATCAATATTAAGGTTTGAAAATGTGTGTGCAGTTATAGAAAGAACAGTTATTTTTCTAGGAAAAAAGTTAGTTTTTGAAATGCTTTGTCTTAGAGATATAATTTATAGAATTTGGCAGTCCCCCCCCCCCCTCCCATTTTTCGGAGGTTTAAAGGCCGTATGTCCCCTTTGGGAACTGTTCAGGAAAGGAATTTGGACTATATACATTAGTTAATTTAGTTACAGGGTTAGACAGCTTTTAAATTAATTCCTGAAAACTAGTAAGACAAGTCTGCCGCCGGCTAAAGAAGACATTATATAACATATAACTTCGCTTAAAATTTCGAAATTTTTCAGTAAGAATCTTGGAAAAACTGGCGCATACAAAAATGGCTGTACCAATTAAAACGTTTCTGCAATTTAAAGCAACTAAGTAATGCTAAGAAAAGCAATTTTTACTATTTTTCATCAATACGGGAATAAACAAAAGAATTCTTATAAAGTCCGAAGAATTCTAAGTTAGTAGTTTAAAGATGTATGAAATATATTGAAGGCACAAAATTATAATTATAACACAAAATCAATTCAGTCTCAGTTTAAAATCGCTTTATGATGTAGGCATATAATCACACACACGTTTGATTAACCATTTCAAGTTCACCACATGTTTCGTTTCGAAAATGACTAAATTTTTTTCAAAAATGAGTCTTAGACATGTAGCTGATCATAAATATGCGAAGGAAATAAAATTTAGCATTTTTTATTTTAAAGAAATGTGTGGTTTCACAGTAAACCAATGCATCACTGTGACGGCCATTTTTCCTCCGAAGAGTTATCATGAAATGCAATTTTAAAATTCGCGTATCTATTATTATACGGAGCATTCAGATACTCAACATTTATAAAATTCATTATTACTGAATTTTAAAAAATATCAAAATTGTGCAGGCCCTCATCAATATGCGTCTCTTAGATATCAAATCAATCTTGCTCTTAAGATCGTCTTATTTTTGTGGATTACTGACGGTAATGAATTGGAATTATATAAGTTGACATAATGAAAAGAGTATACGCACGTTTCACCCATGCGCAGTAAAAATGCTCAATGCAGTTCAGCGCAATGAACGAACATGCCCTGAGGGGATATGATTGATTCAGGGCCTTTAGGCACATTGGAATGTTAAAGATGACAACATACTAGAATATGATATTACAAGACATATATATATGGTGGATTGGTAAGAAAAACCAGCGGGAAGTGTCTCCTAAACTTTATGTATACTTTCCCAAAAAGGTACTGCTTTCCTCCCCTCGTATGTGATAAAAAAAAATTCAGTAACTCTGTAACCCAAATTCAGACACAGGAAGGTTTTTTCACTTGAGACTAGTAGTAATATGAACATTTAGGTAAAATCAAATCGTTCAAGAACCATCATTGTTCTCTTAGAGATCAATCAATTTATCCTGCAATGCGTATATCTTGTGAATACCACTGCATTGAACTGGAATTTTAGTAGTAAGCTAGCTCTATATCTGGCTCTAAGTTATGAAGAAAATACCGCCCCTCGCCCATAGTAAAAAAAAGCACGTCGGTCACATGAAACCAGTTATTAAGGAAATTAAGGATATCGATTGATTCACAGGCAAAAGGCCATACAATTGACAGTTTTAAAAGATGAATACAATGAACTTATATTATGAGTATTTACATACACTTTTTTATAGAGTATTGGTAAAAACCACGGAGTGGTCTCCCAAACTTTCTGTACTTTCCCAAAAAAAGGTGCTGACCTCCCCTCTGTGTAAAAAAACTGAATCTACTGTAAACCCAAAATCCCATGACTATCAGAAGGTTTTCATTGTATAATATAGGTTTATTAACTATTTAGGTAAAGAATCAAAATTCTAAGAACCCTCTACTACTTTGTTTCTCTTAGGATCAAAATCAATCATTCTCTTCCAATGCCCATATTTTTGGAATACTAGGTATTGGAACTGAATTTTGATATAGCCATGGTCATATATTGGCTCGTTAGCTTATGAAAGAAAAATGACGCTACACTTCTGCCCATAGATAAAAAAAATGCTTCACTGTAGTGTCCATTGCGAAACCAGTTATTAAGGTTATGATATCGATTGATTTACAGGCCAAAGGCCATACTGAATGTTTAAAAGATGAATAATGAATATTTATGTTATGATGTTCATTACAATACGCTTTATATGGTATTGGTAAGAAAAAAACCAGCGGGAGTGGTCTCTAAACTTTATCGTATACTTTCCCAAAAAGGTGCTGTTTCCTCCCCCGTATGATAAAAAAAAATTCGAACCTACTGTAACCCAAAATTCAATGACTACAGGCTATTGTAGAATATAGTAATATAAAAATATTTAGGAAGCAATCAAATTCAAGAACCTCATCATTTTGTTTTAGAGATCGTACCACTTATCTCTTTGTAATGCTGATATTCAGGAATACTAACGGTATTGAACTGGAATTTTATATAAGTTGGCCTATATATCTGGCTCTTAAGTTATAAAAGAAAAATGACGCTACGTTTCGCCCATGTGATGTAAAAAAATGCTCAATGTGTGATTTCACTGAGAAACCAATGAAGGCGAAAGGGTTTACATAGAAAGTTTAATACACTTTAACTATTTAACGCAATTGGTTATTTGACACATTAACTGCTTACTATATAGTACTTAATATAGATCTGGAATGCAGAACGAAACCTTGGATATTTTTATTATTGCATTACAAGGACCATTTAGTTGAATGGTGCATGAAAACTCCTAAGAACCAGGAACATTTCTGGACACCATAAATTTATCATTCGTTCAAAAGTAAGTTATCTCACAAGAATAAACAAATGGTTTGGGTAAAGATCGAGCAGTTAAAAAATTTTTGAACTCTAGAAATTCATAATTTATTCTGAAAATTTCACCCCACCCGAAAAAACTTCTTTTAATTAAAGAAGAAATAAAATATTTGAACATCAGGAATTCATAATTTGTTTGAAAAAATAATTTCAAAGGTAGAGTAAACATGTACTTGATAAAAAGAAAAAGCGTCTATAGAATTTTCAAAGCATCAGGATTTCATCATTGCTACAAAAAAATATGAGCAAATCAAACATTTAACAAAAGGAGAGAAAAAGCAACATATTTTACAATCAAAAAATGCATCACTTATCACACAATCATTAGACCATCAGGTCATACAACCTATTTCATTAAAGAAGAAATAGCTAAAGGTATTTTGGACATCAGAAATTCATCATTTTTCATAAAAATATCCATACATGAAATCAAATAAATATATAAGAGAGAAGAAATGGATTGTTTTGAGCATCGGAAACTCATCGTTTACTCAAAAATAATTCAGCTCATTAGTTAAAATCACACATTCTGTTAAAGGTGAAGCAAATAAATATTTTTCTGGACATCAGAAATTCATCATCTGTCCTAACAATATCCATACATAGAGCAAATAAATGTATAAGAGAGAAGAAAATGATTGTTTTGAGCACGAAAACTCATCATCATCGTTTACTCAAAAAAATGTAACTCGAAGGCTCATTAGTTAAAATCACACATTCTGTTAAAGGTGAAGCAAATAAATATTTTTCTGGACATCAGAAATTCATCATCTATCCTAACAATATCCATACATGGAATCAAATAAATTTATAAGAGAGAAGAAATGGGATTGTTTTATATCAAAAAACTCATCATTTATTCAAAAATAATTCAGCCCATTATTTAAAACCATACATTCTGTTAAAGTTCAAGTAACCAAATATTTTTCTGGATAATGTGAAATTCATCATTTGTCCTAACAATATCCGTACATGGAATCAAATAAATGTGTAAGAGAGAAGAAATGGATTGTTTTGAGCATCAAAAACTCATCATTTATTCAAAAATAATTCAGCCCATTATTTAAAACCATACATTCTGTTAAAGTTCAAGCAACTAAATATTTTTCTGGATATCAGAAATTCATCATTTGTCCTAACAATATCCGTACATGGAATCAAATAAATGTGTAAGAGAGAAGAAATGGATTGTTTTGAGCATCAAAAACTCATCATTTATTCAAAAATAATTCAGCCCATTATTTAAAACCATACATTCTGTTAAAAGTTCAAGCAAATTCAAATATTTTCTGGATATCAGAAATTCATCATTTGTCCTAACATCCGTACATGGAATCAAATAAATGTAAGAGAGAAGAAATGGATTGTTTTGAGCATCAAAAACTCATCATTTATTCAAAAATAATTCAGCCCATTATTTAAAACCATACATTCTAAGCGGCTACAAAAGTTCAAGTAACAAATATTTTTCTGATATCAGAAATTCATCATTTGTCCTAACAATATCCATACATGGAATCAAATAAATGTGTAAGAGAGAAGAAAATGATTGTTTTGAGCATCAAAAACTCATCATTTATTCAAAAAATAATTCAGCCCATTATTTAAAACCATACATTCTGTTAAAGTTCAAGCAACTAAATATTTTTTCTGGATATCAGAAATTATTTGTCCTAACAATATCCATACATGGAATCAAAATAAATGTGTAAGAGAGAAGAAATGATTGCTTTTGAGCATCAAAAACTCATCATTATTCGTAAATACCCAGCCCATTATTAAAACCATACATTCTGTTAAAGTTCAAGCAACTAAATATTTTTCTGATATCAGAAATTCATCATTTGTCCTAACAATATCCGTACATGGAATCAAATAAATGTGTAAGAGAGAAGAAATGGATTGTTTTGAGCATCAAAAGCCATCATTTATTCAAAATAATTCAGCCCATTATTTAAAACCATACATTCTGTTAAAGTTCAAGCAACTAAATATTTTCTGGATATCAGAAATTCATCATTTACCCTGTAACAATATCCGTACATGGAATCAAATAAATGTGTAAGAGAGAGTCGGATTGCTTTTGAGTATCAAAAAACTCATCATTTATTCAAAAAATAATTCAGCCCATTATTTAAAAAAAAACCATACATTCTTGTTAAAGTTCAAGCAACTAAATATTTTTCTGGATATCAGAAATTCATCATTTGTCCTAACAATATCCGTACATGGAATCAAATAAATGTGTAAGAGAGAAGAAATGGATTGTTTTGAGTATCGGAAACTCATCATTTATTCAAAAAATAATTCAGCCCATTAGTTAAAACCACACTTTCTAAGTAATTAAAGGTGAAGGCAACTAAAAATTTTTCTGATATCAGAAAATCGTCATTTTTTTCTAAAAAAATCGGCCTTAAACTTTTAGGCACATATTTTATTTAGTTAAAGTAAAAAGAAATAAAATAATTGAAAATAAGAAAGCCATGATTTGTTCAAAAAATAAAACAGCCCTTAATATAGTTAGTTAAAGAAAGAAGCTCTTTTGAACATCAGAAATTCATCATTTGTTCAAAAAAAAGTTCTTAAAATCTAACAAAAGTTTAATTAAAAGGGAGTGAGATCCAAATATTTCGGACATCAGATATTTATCATTTGTTGGTAAATAAATCTGCTTAATATGTCATAGCTGAAGACTTTGGAACATCATAAATTTCATCTTATCTAAAAAATAAAATCTTCAAATGAGATGAAATAAATCTCTGATTAAAGAAGAAGAATGAAATTGTTTGTACTTCAGCAGTTCAAAATTTAACCAGAAGTTAGTTAGTTATAGTAACGTCCCGTTTTGAAGCAACAAGAGGTTATTTCGAACGGGATCTCGTAATTTTGAACCACGGTCAGATAAGCAAGGACGACACCTGAGATGACACCCCTTCTCCAAACTTCCACACCACACCAGCCGGAAGACATTTTGCCACTACGTGTGATTTAGTGCAACAGGTCTCACACGCGGTGGAGTTCAGTGGAATTGGGTTTCGAACCTGGAACTCTCCGCCCTTTCGAGACCTACCACTAGGCCACCGCGGCATAACTTACCTGGAAAATAAACCTGCCAATGAGGTTAAACAATATTTAAACAAGAAATGAAATTAAAATGTCATAACAAATAACATATTTGAATTGAATTGAAAAAATGCTGAAGATTTTGTTGAATTTCAAATTCATTATTTGTTCAAAGGAATCCACCCCTCCCCTAAAAAAAATCAAACTCACATATGATTTAAAAAATTATTCCAAAATAAATAATGTTCAACATTAACCAATATACTTCATATAAAAAAAAAGAAGCTGCTGAGTATGCTGATCATAAGAAATTTGTTTACTTTTTCAAAAAAAAATCTCCGCAAATTCAAACATAAAAAAGAAGCAGCGTCGAAATTGTTTCAAATAACACATCTACACCCATTTTCAAAAAATAAATCAATCAATAAAATAAGAAGTCATGTATATCGAAAAATCTCGTTGAAGACTTTTAACATCACTTTATAATTTTTTTTGAAAAAAGGTTATGTGTCAAATTATTTTTTTTTTATTTAAGAAGAAGAACAACATTTTGTAGCCTGTAGAAAATGAAGATCAAAAAACAAAACAATATCAAATTCTTTATTGGTTATAACTGAATATTTTATTAAAGGAACAACACTGATTTTTTGGAATCACAAATTCGTAGTTTTCTCAAATAAGTCCACCCGCTAACGGGCACGATATGATTAAAGAGGACACATATAAAGAAATGGGGAAAAATCACAGTCAGGTTTTAAAACATTGCATGTGATCAAAACAGAGTTAATTTATTGAATCTAACTTGTACTTTTTTTAAACATCTGGATGCAATCCAATTTTCAGAAGTTTAAAATAAATTAATATTGCTGTTGTGTGAAAACTTCTAACATATTGTTAAAACATTGAAAGTCGCTTCCCAGCAATGTGAGTCTTATGGACAGGAAGAGAGTTTTACAGGGGTAAGTATGGGATGATAGGGCAGCAGCCACGTCTGGACCCCTGACTCATGAAAAAATTTGGCGACACTCTTGGCGACTTGGCGAAAATTTGGCGACGAAATATGGGATTCAAACGTGATGAAATCATCTCGATATCTCACTAGAAGCGGAGATACGCTTGAATGTACTAGATGATTCCAGGATGTGGCGAGAACTTGGGGAGGACACTATAAAAAAGAAAGTGCTTGGATGACGGAGGAATGTTGATCGCCTGGAGTGCGAACGTCTTCGGAGTTCTATCCGCTGTGCGAGCTAGTAAGCTGTTATACGCCGAACGGTATTGTGTGTGTTTTCCACTGGAACGATTCTTAGAGTTTCTGTCTGCAGTATGAGCTAGAAGCTTGCGGGCTCAGCGCCATTGGAAAGTGCCACATTGTCATTATTAGTTATTTTCTGACTGTTTGTGTTAAGCAACATCAATGTGCTTCACCTATTAAGCCTTGTGAATTGTTGTCTGTTTACGTTGCTAATCTGTTCAAGAACTATTGTCTCCTCTGTACCTGTGCTGGCTGTGTTTTTCCTGCATAGCTGTGAATAAACCTTCATTCTCCATTATCCTGTGTGTTGGACTGTTTACACCATGCACCCACACAGAAAGATTAACAATATAGCCTCTGTACAGAAAAAAAAACCCTTCAATCTCAGTTCGAATATCTACCTGAATCCATAAGTACGATAGAGAGATATGAATATCCACCACAACTTCCTTTAAAGGGTCATCATTTGTTTCCCTAGTAGTGTATAATAAAATAACTTAGGTATTGAGATTAATTTGGGTAGCAAAATTCAATTTTAGCTTATCGGACGACACACTCTTTTGTTAAGTACTTAATAGGGGTTGAACCTTGTCGGTTGAATTCCCAGCTATTTCTATAGAGATTTTCGTACCCCTGTTAGATCGTTTGTGTTTTATATTAGTGTAAGTAATATCTTTCATTATACTGAAAATGATTTTTTAAATGTAAAATTTATTTTTTACAATTTTGTGTCAGGCCTAAAAGTGGGGAATTAGCTATTTCGATGTGTTTTTCAAAATCTGTGATAGATTCCATGCTGAAATTTTATGTTAAAGCACACCATTCTCGTTATACCGAAATGAGATTTTGGATACTTGTACTTTTTTAAAATTTACAAAATATTTAATTAGACATAGTGAAATTTTACCCTATTTTGACACAAAAAAATGTAGAAAATAAAGTTTCGAGCTTTTTTTAAAAAAAAAAACTCATTTCAGTATAATGAGAAAGGTGTACTTACTTATAAAATATTTCAAACATGTATCTTCACAGATTTTGAGAAAAAGGTTCATCGAAATGGCTAATTTCACACTTTTGTTTTGAGACAAAATTTGTAAAAAATAAATTTTTTGAATTAAAAATCATTTCAGTATAATGATAAAGATGTACTCTACTTGCATAAAAATTTCAAACATGAGTCTGTGACAGATTTTGAGAAAAGATACATTGAAGTAACAGGGTTAGGGTTAACGACCCTAGTTCAACTCTGAAGTCACTTTTAGACATGTATTAAAAAGTTTTACAAACATAGCATTAAAGTTGTACAAACATAGTATTAAAAGTTGTACTTGTATAAATGTTTCAACATTTGTCTATAAGAGATTTTGGGAAAGGTACATCGAAATGTAATAATTTCATATTTTTTTTGTTTTGACACAAAAAAATTTCTAAAAAAAATAAATTTTGAATTTTTTTAAAAAAACGTTTCAGTATAATGAGAAAAGATGTACTACTTGTATTCAAACATGAATCTATATAGATTTTGAGAAAAGATACATTGAAGTAACAGGGTTAGGTTAATCTGACTTGGGGTTCACCCTCTGTAAGTCCCTTTAGACATAGTATTAAAAGTTGTTAAACATAGGGGACAAAAATTGCACTTGTATAAAAAGTTTCAAACATGTGTCTATAACAGATTTTGAGAAAATGTAAATCGAAATGGCCAATTTCACATTTTTTGTTTTTACACAAAAAAATTCTAAAAAAATAAATTTTTCTTGAATTTTTAAAAAAAATCGTTTCTAGTATAATGAGAAAGATGTACTTTTACTTGTAAAAAAAAAATATTCAAACATGAATCTAAGACAGATTTTGAGAAAAGATATGATGGAAGTAACAGGGTTAGGGTTAACGGATCCTGGGGGTTCCAACTCCCCAAAGTCACTTAGACATAGTATTAAAGTTGTACAAACATAGTATCAAAAATTGCACTTGTATAAAAGTTTCAAACATACCATAACAGATTTGAGAAAATGTAAATCGAATGGCCACTTATATTTTTGTTTTGCACAAAAAAATTTCTAAAATAGTTTTTTGAATTTTTTAAAAAAAATCGTTTCTAGTAATGAGAAAGATAATTTTTACTTGTAAAAAATATTCAAACATGAATCTTATGACAGATTTTGAGAAAAGATACATTGAAGTAACAGGGTTAGGGTTAACGGACTTGGGGTTCCAACTCCCCTGAAGTCACTTTTAGACATAGTATTAAAAGTTGTACAAACATGTATCAAAAATTGCACTTGTATAAAAAAGTTTCAAATATGTGTCTGTAAATATTTTGAGAAATGTAAATGAAATGGCCAATTTCATATTTGTTTTACACAAAAAAAAATTTCTAAAATAAATTTTGAATTTTTAAAAAAAATCGTTTCAGTATAATGAGAAAGATGTACTTTACTTGTAAAAAAATATTCAAACATGAATCTATGACAGATTTTGAGAAAAGATACATTGAAGTAACAGGGTTAGGGTTAACGGACTTGGGGTTCCAACTCCCCGTAAGTCACTTTTAGACATAGTATTAAAAGTTGTACAAACATAGTATCAAAAATTGCACTTGTATAAAAAGTTTCAAACATGTGTCTATAACAGATTTTGAGAAAATGTAAATCGAAATGGCCAATTTCATATTTTTTGTTTTTACACAAAAAAATTTCTAAAAATAAATTTTTGAATTTTTTAAAAAAAAATCGTTTCAGTATAATGAGAAAGATGTACTTTACTTGTAAAAAAATATTCAAACATGAATCTATGACAGATTTTGAGAAAAGATACATTGAAGTAACAGGGTTAGGTTACAGACTTGGGTCTTAACTCTGAAGTCAATACTTTTAGACATAGTATTAAAAGTTGTACAAACATAGTATCAAAAATTGCACTTGTATAAAAAGTTTCAAACATATGTCTATAACAGATTTTGAGAAAATGTAACTCGAAATGGCCAATTTCATATTTTTGTTTTACACAAAAAATTTGTAAAATATGAATTTTCTCGAATTAAAAAATCATTTCAGTATAATGAGAGAGATGTAATTTTACTTGTAAAAAAATATTCAAACATGAATCTACAACAATTTTGAGAAAAGTACATCGAAGTAACACAGGGCTAGGGGTTAACGGGGCTTAGGTTCCACCCCCTTAATTAATAATTAATTATTAAGTCACGGCACTTCGTTATAGTTGAATTAAGAAGCAGGAGCATCCAGGTTTTTTGTTTCCATCACAAATTTGTGAAGAACTTTATGCTACCTTTAAAATTGCATTTAAAAATTTGAGAATTCCAGGAAGTATACTCCCCACGGCCTTAGAAGGTGTTAAATCGTTGCAAAGAAACTAAACCGAAATTTTCAGCAATGCATACAAACACTGTAGTAGTTGAGAACAAATAAACAAATTTGAAATAATGCAGTTTTGTCAGAAAAAATTAGGGAAAATCATGATGGAGTTGTCCCACTTTTAAAGTAAGTTCTGGTTTAGCACTATTCTGATTTCGAAAACGATGCACTAAGATTTCCTTAAATGAAATCTTCATGAGTTCTTTACAGCTTTCCTTCTGGTAACATTTCCTTATTAATAGCAAGCTTCAAATTAAAACATCAAGGCAGAGAAAGCTAAAATAGTCATTAACAAGGCATTAGAAATCTAATTATATTACCACTGCAAAACACTTATCTTTTTCCCTCTGCTTCAAAAAAGTTGCCTTTTTTAAATCAATAATCAAGTGACTTACCAGATGTTGATGAAATTAGAAATATCTATATCAGTGATTGAAAGTTGAAGATGCAAATCAGAAGTGAAGAACACGCCCAGGTATTTTTTAACACACACTCGCACGACGTGTTCAACTCCAAGGCTTACAAGAAACAGAAATTCCATGAAGACAGTCAAGGGTGTAGTAGAGCCGGAAAGCGGTGGAAAAAAAGCCGTTCCAGTACTAATTTTTTTACGAGAAATAAATAAATAAAAATGTAATATACCCTTGAAACAGAGCGAATCCTTGTCTAAACTGCAATGGTTGGAGATATGGATGATACTCTCAAACTACAAAGGTAATAAGCCACTGATAAGCGACGGTGGAAGGGTTAAAACATTAAGAATACAAACATTTAAATGTATTTTATGTTTGATTAAAAAACCCGTGAAATTTACTTATTATTTACCTATGTCATGATTTTACGTTGAAAATGATTTTAATTTCAATGTAATTTTGATATTAACATAAATTTTGAACTTTTTTTTCATTTCCATTACATTTGTGTAGTACGCATTGTGCTCAAAAGTAAAATTTAACGCAACTTGAACATAAAAATGTCATTGTTGATTTTATTATTTCAATGATTTCAACATCCAAATAAAGCAATTCTACATTTTAAATTTAAAAAAAAATATTAAAGTTGTAGTACCCTGAAAAATAATCCTAAAGTAATTCCCGAAAAAATACTTTGTTGTGAAGTACCCCTGAAAATAACTTGTGAAGTAATTCCCTGAAAAAAAAATAACTTCAGAAATAATTCCCTGAAGACTAGACGAAGTAAAATTATGTGAACGTCAGCGAGCCATACGGTTCCGAAATGCACACACATCTTTCTTTCCCTACTAGACGAGGCGAAATTATGTAGAACGAGCTCGGTTAAAGGAAAGCCATACTTGTTCCGAAATGCACACACATCTTCTTCCTACTAGACGAGGCGAACATGTGAACGAGGTCGGTCTAAAGGAAGCCATACGGTTCCAAAATGCACACACATCTTTTCTTCCTACTAGACGAGGCGAAATTATATGTGAACGAGCTGGCTCCAAAGGAAGCCATACGGTTCCGAAAATGCACACACATCTTTCTTCCCCAATGACGAGGCGAAATTATGTGAACGAGGTCGGTTCAAAGAAGCCATACGAAACGAAATGCACACACATCTTTCTTCCCTACCAGACGAGGCGAAATTATGAACGAGGTCGGTTCAAAGGCTTGCTACGGTTCCGGAAATGCACACCATCTTTCTTCACTACTAGACGAGGCGAAATTGGTGAACGAGGTCGTTTGAAAGGGAGCCATATTTAAGTTACGAAATGCAATAACACATCTTTCTTCCCTGCCAGACGAGGCGAAATTATGTGAACGAGGTCGGTTCTAAAGGAAGCTTACATGGTTCCGAAATGCACACATCTTTCTTCCCTACTAGACGAGGCGAAATTATGTGAACAGCTCGGTTCAAAGGAAGCCATACGGTTCCTGAATGCACACACATCTTTCTCTTCCCTACTAGACGAGGCGAAATTATGTGAACGAGGTCGGTTCAAAGGAAGCCATACGGTTCCGAAATGGCACACACATTCTTTCCTTTTCCTCCCTTACTAGATGAGGCGAAATTATGTGAACGAGGTCGGTTCAAAGGAAGCCATACGGTTCCGGAAATGCACACTCATCTTTCTTCACTGATTAGAGGCGAAATTATGTGAACGAGGTCGTTTGAAAGGAAGCTTTCTCACGACATGAAATGCACACACATCTTTCTTCCCCACAGACGAGGCGAAATTAGAACGAGGTCGGTTCAAAGGAAGCCATACGGTTCCGAATGCATCAATAACATCTTTTCTTCCCTACTAACGATAAGGCGAAATTATGTGAACGAGGTTTGTCTTAAAGCGCTGGAGCCATACGGTTCGAAATGCACACAACATCTTTCTTCCCTACTCAGATGAGTGGGGCGAAATTATGTGAAATATAGTCGGTTCAAAGGAAAGCCATACGGTTCCGAAATGCACACACATCTTTCTTCCCTACTAGATGAGGCGAAATTATGTGAACGAGGTCGTTTGAAAGGAAGCCACGGTTACGAAATGCACACACATCTTTCTTTTCCTACTAGACGAGGCGAAATTATGTGAACGAGGTCGTTTGAAAGCAGTCATACGGTTACGAAATGCACACACATCTTCTTCCTTACCAGATGAGGCGAAATTATGTGAACGAGGTCGGTTCAAAGGAAGCCATACGGTTCCGAAATGCACACACATCTTTTCTTTCCCTACTAGATGAGTAAGCGAAATTATGTGAACGAGGTCGTTTGAAAGGAAGCCATACGGTTACGAAATGCACACACATCTTTCTTCCCTTTACTAGACGAGGCGAAATTATGTGAACGAGGTCGTCTAGTGAAGCTTCATACGGTTCCAAAATGCACACACATCTTTCTTCCCTACTAGACGAGGCGAAATTATGTGAACGAGTCGGTTCAGCGAAAGCCATACTTGTTCCGAAAATGCACACACATCTTTCTTCCCTACTAGACGAGGCGAAATTATGTGAACGAGGTCGGTTCAAAGGAAGCCATACGGTTCCGAAATGCACACACATCTTTCTTCCCTACTAGATGAGGCGAAATTATGTGAACGAGGTCGGTTCAAAGGAAAGCCACACGGTTCCGAAATGCACACACACTTTCTTCCCTACTAACGAGGCGAAATTGGTGAACGAGGTCGGTTCAAAGGAAGCCATACGGTTCCGAAATTAACACACATCTTTCTTCCTTACTAGATGAGGCGAAATTATGTGAACGAGGTCGGTTCAAAGGAAGCCATATTTGTCTGAAAATGCACACTCATCTTCTTTCTCTTCACTACTGTGACGAGGCGAAATTATGTGAACGAGGTCGTTTGAAAGGAAGCCATACGGTTACGAAATGCACACACATCTTTCTTCCCTACTATGATGAGTGCTGAAATTATGAACGAGGTCGGTTCAAAGGAAGCCATACGGTTCCGCTGAAATGCACACACATCTTTCTTCCTACTAGACGAGGCGAAACATGTGAACGAGGTCGGTTCAAGATTTTAAACCATTAAGAACTTTATATTGAGTCTCTTTGCTGAAAATGTCATATTCTTTAAGTTTTGGGACACCTAATATTTCCTTTTATATATAATTGAAATACAAATTCATTATATTTTCTAAATATTTCGAAAGAAAGCGGCTATGGTTTCAATAAACATATTTGTAATTGGTGTTTGTATGCCTTTCCGTTCTGCTAAAACATATATTTTACTAGAGTTCATAAATTTTGGGGACAAAGTGTATATATATATATATTAGAGAGGATATATATATATATATATATATACATTATAAAATTGGAAATTTCGAGGTTTAACAGTCGTGTCCCCTTTAACAAAATAGTACCTCACCTGCATCCATCGAAACTGAAAGAAGCCAAATGGTTCTAAACACGGAATGCAGGTGACGTAATGTAATGTCTGTCTTCTGGAGTGTTTGCGAGAGAGGGCACCCGGAACACAAAGCGAGTCATAGTAATACATTTTTTTCATGAGATCTTTATATTATGATTGTAGTTCTGTGTCAAATTGTGAGCCAAATCGGCCCAAATGAAGAGATACTGTTTCAAAAATGAATATTCGAAGCTAAGCCCAAACGTTCGAGAGACGAGACCAGGCGAAAATAGGAGAGGAAGTCCGGAGGAAACACTTCCACTGGTTGAATAATTACAGACCATTGCAGGTTTCAAGAATGGGGCAGATCTGTTGAATTTTATAGTGCTATCAATTATTGATTTAAGGGGAGTCAGTACCCGACATACTTTCAAAAATTCGATTTTTTGATAATTATTTAATTGAAATTTCCATTTCAAGACCTTTCCAACGATATAAGTCTTTTTCTCGCGTTCATATTAGAAGTAAGTTGAAATAAAAAGTAAGTAAGTTAAAAAAATGTAAACAGTATAAAAAAATGCAAAACAAACGACACAAATTTATTAGTGTTCATATTAGAAGTAAGTTAAAATAAAAAGTAAGTAAGTTTTTTAAAAAAATATAAACAGTATAAAAAATGCAAACGATACAAATCTTTTGCTAGTGTTCATATTAGAAGTAAGTTGAAATAAAAGTGCAGTTTTAAAAATATAAACTAGTATAAAAAATGTAAACGATATAAATCTTTTGCTATAAGTTCATATTAGAGCTAAGTTAAAATAAAAAAGTGTTAAAAAGTTTTAAAAAAAATGTAAACGATATATTGTTCCTTTGTTCGTGTTCTGTATTAGAAGTAAGTTAAAATAAAAGTAAGTAAGTTAAAAAATGTAAACAGTATAAAAATGTAAACGATATATGGTATTGTTCGTGTTCATATTAGAAGTAAGTTAAAATAAAATTTTAAAAATGCAAACAGATAAATGTAGCAATTAACATTTTTACCTTTAACTTGAATTATCCGAATGATATTTTTTGAAGCCGCATTGCACTTTTTTTCCTCAGTAACCCACTTTATATATACCTTGATTATTATTTACCACCTATTCTATACATATAAATGTATATACCGATGTGAAAAGTTTGATATCAAATATTTAAATAGTGCTGATCTTGTAGTTAGGAAACTATATTTTTTGAAAATTCATAGTGACATTCAGTTAAAATTTCTTTTAAAAAAATACCAAGCTGTATTTATCTAAGAGTTTCTCAATTCTTCTTATTATAGAGATAAATGTCTACTTTCCAATTGTATAAAAAAATTTCAAACATGTATCTATAATAGTTTGAGAAAAAGGTACATAAAAAAATGGCCAATTTATCATTGGTGGTATATGGAGGTACCGACTTCTCTAAAGGAATATTTAACTAAAATCTTTAATAATAAGTATCTAAATTTAAAATTGAAATTTTAGGCGAATTTTTAAAGTTCTTTAGAATTTTCGTGGTCTTCAAACACTTTACATAATCCTAATCCTTGTTCCATGTTTATAAATTTGAATTTTGAAATTGATTTTCAGTCACTTCTTCATGGTACAGTGAGTTCCTCTGAGCGGGCCACCCTCCGTTCCCTTGAGAAAATTGGCCGCCCAGAGGGGGGTGGCTTCACCTGAAGGGTTTTCATTACACTACAAGATAATTGCTATAATACATAATATAAACAAGTTTGACACATATTTCTATTTAAAATGAAGTTTGAGACTTATCTAAAGAGAAAATAGTACTTTATTTAATAATTCTTACATTTTTGAAAAAAGGATATAATTCTAGACTGTTTTAAGTTTTACTCCCTTCGAAAAACATTTTTTTCAAGTTCGTTTTTTCAGTTTTCTAAAGTAAATTTAACCTGTAATGTTTGTTACCGATGGGCGAACCCACCAGGCGGTCGTTCAGGAGGTTGGGCGGTTGCCGCTACAAGGGGTTATTTTAACATTAGTCTTATGGGTCGAAAAATCCGTGCCACGAAAAATTACGTTAAGAGGGTGGCCGTTCGAAGAGGTTTCACTGTAATATATTGAAATTTTGTGCCTTTGTGCGTTCTAGGTGATAATAGCAATACGTAACTGAACGAAGTACAATGA
>BGPR01026318.1:0-21620 GCA_013235015.1 Araneus ventricosus | reverse complement strand
GTGTGTATTTTCCAAACTTTTGTATATATTTCGCATTTTTATATTTAATCAAGTCTGTTGTATATGTTTTTTTTTTTTTATCATTTCTGTCGTAAATGTCAAGCTTTTAAGAGTGTGTTGGTGCAGACAGGGCATATTTTTATTCTGATTCAGTAATTTCTCAGTTTAAGTTTTGGATTTTTTCATAGTTTAAACCGATAGGGAGGAGAAGGGTTAAAATTGTTCGGGTTATATGGCATCTGGGCGTAAGGTTCTCAGGGCTCTGTGGTGGAAATGTTGTGATTTCATTCATTCCTACCAACCCAACTGGTTAGATAATCCTTGAGGTTAAGGCACCAGGGTGGCGTCTGCCTGTGGAAATCGGAGATGGCGGTTCGTGTTTTGAATGCGGGGATAAGTAGGTGCAGCAGGGTATCCAGGTGCCCTTAGGTGATGTGTTTTTTAATGCCCACGCCGACCCTGCTTACTCAAAGGGTGTAAAGCATGTAGGTGATGTGTTTGTGGTTTGCGTGAAGCGGTCCGTGAATGACTTCTACCAATGGATGGACTGAAAAGTGAAGGATTTTTGAGTCCACTACGCCATTTACGTGGAATGTAATGATTGTGAATGTCACAGCTTTAGATCTCCCTGAGTCTACAACCATTTAAGATGTGTCTGCCCTGATTTCATTTTTTGGTATTTCTGTCTGTATGTGAACATGCTAACTAGAAAACTCCAACGACCAACGAGCTAGATGGATAAGATTCCATATTATTTTGACAGATAAGATTCAAAATCGGCCATTTTTATCAAGTTTTTTGGACTAAATCAGCATCAGGATCGACATGACTATGTGTTTATTCCTGTGTGCATAAACAGAGATAACTCAAAATCATACAGAAGCTGGGTGGATGGATTTTTTATTCCGTGGTCTTTTACCAACATTGTAAATCACAAAGTCAACTTAAGTCCAATCGGTCAAAGATAACGGGTGCTGTTACGAAATGCACATATTCGATACTTTACATTTTATGATGAACGGCCCGAAAACGAAAAACGCCATGTGTGCAAATATACTAGAAAGTAGACGGGGAGACGCTTCCTTTGATTTAAGGTAGTGTGATATTTGTAACAAAACATATATTTCAAGGAAGGCAATAAAAGTAAGAGTAACGGCTTGCGATATTTGTCTTTAACGAACGTTGCTTAGCAACGCAGAAGAAAAAATGTTAGTTTTTTAAAATTAGTTCGAAGTAAAGAAAAAGGGTATATCTGTTGTTGTACATAGTTCGAAGAAAGATCTGTCTTTGTGAAAAATTATAAAATAAATATGTTGTTTTTTTATTAAGGGAAGATTTATAATGCTTCATGCGGTACAGTACAGTATTATGTGGGCCATAAAAATTAAACAAACTAATAGTATAATCTACCAATTTGTGGAAAAAAAATTAGCAAGTATAATTAGACATATTTTTTTTATTAATTGTGTAAATAATAATACTTGGAAAATGAATTATGATACTTTGAATAGTTACATATTCAAGAGAAATAAGAAATTATAACTTTAAAGTTGAAATAGTTTCTCAAATTTCAATAGAAATGATCAAAATGCAATAGAACATATTTAATCATTTTAAAGTGTATGACTTTAAGAAAGGATTTTTAAACTTGCGCTCCATAGAAAGTTAGGAATCACAGTTCATTATTTGGAAACATTTTAAAATTAAGGTAGGTAATTAATCTTTTTTATCTTAGTAACTGAACTGCATTAATTACAAGAGTTCATATAATATACAATTTCTCCTTATTGCGATTCCTGATACGGGTAAGGGAGTTATGAAACATATTCATTAAAGGGATATATGAAAGTATAGAGATGCAATGGAAAGTGTACATCTAACATAACATTAATAATTTCCTTAATTTTTGAAAAAAGTGGAGTTATTTCTGAGTAAAAGCAATTTTGATGAGTAGGTCAGATTAAGGAAAGTAAAGTCTAATTTTCGCTGATGTTCCATATTGCTCATTACAAATGGCATACAATTCTATACTGACTCAAAATTCAATTATCTGTACACTATTAAAATAATATAATTATCCTTTCACATTAATTTTCACTTTGTGGAGAATTTCTTTTGAAAAGTTTGGCACATCATTTCTTCGCGAAATAACTTTTCTCACCGAAATGATCGAGATTAAGTGTAAACGATTTTCGACGCATACTAGTAATGAACAATTCAGTTTTCTGTTGCAATAACAGATTATTACCTGAATACGTTTTCCATGAGGAAAAGCAGACAGTTATTGCAATATCTTATCTCCCAATTTAAACGCCAGTGAAGTAAAAAAGCATTACAGCGCAATTTTGCAAAATAGAGAATTAAAATTTACGATTTTTCACATCTGAGAAAGTGGTGGAGGGCAAGGCAATACTTTGCAAGACCTGTTCGGACCTTAATCAAAAAAGACTCAGGAGTGGCTTCACAGTGTCTTCTAAAGAAATGCGTGGAGTGGAATTTTAATGGGTTTATGAACTCTGAACCCTCATTCGTGATTCCAAAACGTGTCAGTTTTCGAACATACTCATTACAGCGTGTTCGCTTTCAAAAGATCTCTATTTATTAATCATCTTTGGCTACAACTAAATCGTATTCGTGTTGATTATTCATGCATGCAAAAGTTTCCGATGCACGATATTGCGAAAAAGTGAAATACTTATTTACGGCTGAATGATATGAAAATGTGTCAAGGCAAAAGGATATAGGTAGCAGCTGTTTTGTTCGTTTTGATAGATGCACTGATGTATCTTTCAAAATGAAGAGCATATATAACTTGGAAGCAATGTATTTCGTGGAATAATACTAATACATTTTATAATTTGTCTTTACTTCAAGAAGAACTTATTTACTTACTTCGTGTTGATTATTCATTCATGCAAAGTTTCCGATGCACGATATTGTTAAGTAATAAATACTTGTAGCGGTTGAATGATATGAAATGGAGTCAAAAAGCAAAGGATACAGAGTAGCAGCTGTTTTTGTTCGCTATGATAAATACATGGATGTATTGCTTATGCTCTCAGTTCGAAATCCTCTCCTTTTGCGCATGCATAGAGGAGTTATTTTCGCAGACCAGAAGGAGAAAATGGAGGAGGATTTTTTACATTTTACTTATGGCTTAAACCAGCTGGGAGTGGTCTCCCCTAAACTTTCTCGTATATCTCCCTAACATGTAGAAAACTAGAATAATAAAGGCGTCAAATAAACTTCCGTCGCAAGTAAACCAAAGTTGGAACCACGCGTGGTTTGAAGGATCAAAACAAATTAAAATCTCTGCTCATTCTTTTGCGCAACGGGACCTGGCAGAGACTCCTAAATGTTTGCTTCCTTACAAAATCACTCCAAGAATTTGTTTTTTTGTATTTATACCAAGTTCAGACGTCCTTCCTTGCACAGGCATTACCACTAGTAGGCATGCGCAGGGAGTTAGTTTCAAAACTGAACAAGTACATGCGATTATACAGACCAAACAGACAGTCAACCCTTTGACGGATTTGGCCCAAAATTTTATACGTACCACCATTCATGACGATAAAACTGTGTATAAAATTTTATCCATCTGGCTTTCAAAAAAAGTTTTGAGTTATAGCGTTCACATGACCCCGAACATACAGACAGAGCAGACTTCCCTTTGACGGATTTTGTCCAAAATTTGAAACCTACAAATTATGTTTAAAGACCACATACCAAATTTCATCCCGTAGCTCCTAATAGTTTTCGAGTTATCGTGTTCACAGACACACACACAGTGAACATAATTCCAAAATTGTGTTTTCGGACTCAGGAGGTCTAAAACGTGGAGATTCGTCAAAATCTCGAGTTCGAATTTTTTTTGACGATACAATACTTTCTCTTTGTATACTTCGTATACGAGAAAGTAAGAAGTCGAAAATGCGCTCACCTTACCATTGCCTGTCACCCCTTTCCGGAATAAAATCGTCCAAAAGTGCTAGTCTCGGGATATTGAAACGATCAGTATCTTTCAAAGGAACAACAGCTGTTACTTTCTTTATTTCTTTCAAAATGAACAGCATATATAACTTGGAAACAATTTTTCTTCGTGGAATAATACAAATATTTTTGTGTTTTGTCTACTACTTCAAGAAATAATATTTATTGACTATGTTTATATATCTAGCAGCGTTGCTTGGGATGAAAAAAAATTTCATGTCTAATGTATAAAATATTATAAGCAAAATCCTCTTACATTCCGCAACTTTATTTTCAATTAAAATGAAAAATTATTTACACGAACAATGTTTAATTTCTTGGTTTCTCGAAAAATTACCAACTGCACTAAACAATTTTAAAACCTGAAGTAAGTTAATTTTTTTTTTACCATAAGTTATTAATAAGTTTTAAAGAATGATACAAAATTTATTAAATATTGCAAATGATAACTGGGAGCAGATAAATAATATGATTTAAAATATCTATAGTATTTTAATTTTATAGAATGTAACCCTAAAGATAAAATAATCTTTCCTTGGGAAGAGTTTTCAATTTTTTTTATTTTGGGAACACAGAACTTCCATGCCGAGAATCCACTTTCGGCTTCCCTTTGAGAAAAACACCACACCGGATGTGAGTTCATTACTAAATAAACAAAACAGAAAGATTCACACATGAAAATATATTAGATTTTAAAAATTTTAAATTAATAATTTAAAATTTACAAAACTAATAATTTTAAAATTTTTTAAATTAATATTTTTTTAAAATTTTTAAATCAATAAATATTTTAAATTTTTTATTAATAAAAAATTAACTATTTAATTTTTCACCAAAGTATCGCTACAAGATTCCTTATGGTTCATAGTACTTGTGGTGAAATTTCAAGAAAATTCATTTAGAAGTTTGAAGTTTCATAACATTATAACTATTTATAACTTTTCACTTACACATTTAAAGATTTATTTTTTGCTTTTACTTCGTCAATATTATATAATACTCACATTGTATTCTTCTATATAACATCAAATTTCTTAAGTGAAAAGCTGTTTTTTCAACACACA
This sequence comes from Araneus ventricosus, assembly GCA_013235015.1. NCBI lineage: Eukaryota > Metazoa > Arthropoda > Arachnida > Araneae > Araneidae > Araneus > Araneus ventricosus. The sequence goes on along the minus strand of BGPR01026318.1, from coordinate 16,566 downwards.
TATTACAAAATAAGAAATTCACTTGATTTCAGTCGTCCGTCATTAATGCTTTATGCTTGATAACTTATTAACTTATTTTTTGGTTGCCACAATATATAAAAAAGATAAACAATGCCACAATATATAAAAGATAAACAATAGCCACAATATATAGAAAATTAAAAAAAATGATGTCCACACAATTAAACACAAATATCAGGAAAAAAACTGTTTTGAATAAAAAAAAATTGAACAAAGAAAAAAAATAATAATAATTTAATTTTGACACAAAATGTTTGAACTGTTGGTATTATGGCAGTTGATTCCACCTGTTTCGAGAGAACCTCATCCCTCCCTCCCCCACGTATCTACACCGGTCACAAACTTAGCATTTATGGTCCTTCAGTCCAAATGGATTTCAAGCAAAGTTGGATTTTGAAACTTTCAAACACATCACTCCAATTCTCAACGGATTTTCACATTGACGATTGGTTTTGGCACCATGCGTCCGAATTTGAGCGATGTGGAGCGATTGTGAATGTCCAGCTTTAAGCTGGACATTCACGATAAGGCTGTTCCAATCCATTTGGAGGACTTCTCAGCAGACCGTTTCCATTTTCATCCCATCAACTTAGATGAATCATTCACGGGTCGGACTGCGCCAATCGCTCATCCATCACCTACGGGAAACCCGATTCCCTTGACTATCGCAATTCCTTCTCTAACACTTTCAAAACGAGCCGCCCGGCCTGATTTCCTCAGACTGACTCCCCCACCCACTCCCCTCTCTCACGGTGATTTTCTCTTTTTGGAGAGAGTATCCAGTCCTCCCGAAATATAGTATTTCCTTTTTATAACCCAACTGGCAGTACGCGTACGGCATTACCCGTGGAATCAGGACTTCAACAAAATGAGAAGAAAAAAAAAACGCCCACATTGACATGAAAAAGTTCTGAAAACAGGAAAAAAAGACACCCATTATTGATTTTGCCGCTTATTTTTCTTCGCGATAATAACAATTTAACTGTAGCAGAACAATACAGAGTACGTTAATCCGAAAAAATATTAAAAAGTTGCAACGTGAAAATTATTATTATACAGCAAGCAAAATATAAAATAGAATCCGAAAATAATAATCGAAGTCATTCAATTGAAGGTTATGACGTCATCCTGCCCCGTCGGCCAATGAAATTGCCAGCAACGTTCCGGAGAAGTGTCGCGGGAGGATCGCTAGAGGAAAAATATCTTTCAACTGACCAGGAGAAAATTAATTAAAAAAACGGCAAAAGATATTTTAACCGTTCTTGTTTTAAATTCGACAGAACTGTTGCAGTTATAAGCTGAAAAAATGGAAAATAATAGCGTTATTAGAACGTCGGATGCAGCAAATTTTAAAACAAAAATAAAATTTCGATTGTAAGACTAACTATTTTTTTTACTTTCTCACAACTCAGTAAGTTATGTTTGAAGCTCAAAACAAATTTCATTAGAAAGAAAATTGGTTGTTCTATCCGATGGTGTATTGATTGTTTTTCATCGATCATTAGAAAAGATACTACAGCCGTAAACGTGCCAAAAATGACCCAGAACAACACAAAACATTAAATAAAGAATAATTGAATTTTAAAATTCCGGTATCGAGGTGCATTGAGTCCCCTTTACGACTGCCTGTGTGCCAAATTTTATGGCTTTGAGTGCGATAAATTCGCACGCACACAAACATTGCCATTTATAAGTACAGATGGAAAACGAACAACATTGGATTTCCAAACTTTTCCCCGGTCCTTTAGTCCATATGGATTTCAAGCGAAGTTGGTTTTTCAAACTTTCAACCATATCATTCCAATTCTCATCAGATATTTACATTGACGAAGGGATTGATAGTGAATGTCCTGCTTAAAACGTAGAGATTCGTTGAAATCTCGAGGTCGAATTTTTCGACAATAACAATTCTTTCTTTTTCTATACTTCATATACAAGAAAATGAAAATGATTCTCGTCGGAATACCATTATACTTGTTTTTCCAATAGTATTTCTATGCTTGTTTTACCTCCTCACTTCATCAATCATTTCTCTTGATCGCTATAAATCTACAAGAAATGAAACAACATGAGAAAAATTCGAAGATTCGAAATTATCTGTCGTCACAACTTACAAATAAGCGAATAAATTTTGCAATTAGAGGAATGCAAAACATTTCAAAGGACTTGATTTTGGCGAGACACTGGTGAATAATACATCTCCTCGGAAATTATTTTCTTTTAAAAGTTCATTTCTACAAGTCATTTTGCTGCAGGATCTGTCCTTTAGACAAATGATTAGAAGGTAAATATCCCAGGAAAAACAACATTTCTGCAGTTTCTCAGAATGGTACTATTACCTTTCTTGTGAGAATTACGTCCTGTAATTACCACTTTAACTCAGCATAGCACGATGCTTCATTTTCAGAGGATGAAAAGTGTCCAAAGTACCATGCCACTAAAGGTACCTCAGTTTCCCTGAAAAACACGCTCAAAAATGATGATGTCACATTCGGATCACTTAAAAGGAGTTTTATTTAAGATATGAGAATTATAACTAGGGTTACCGTACGTCCAAAATTCTCCCGGATAGTCCTGCTTTTAAGCTTCCTTCCGAGCTAATGTCCCGAACAGAGCCGGATTATCAAATGGAAAAAGTAGGCAACTGGGTTAGGCTAAGGGCTTCGAGGCCTCGAAATTTTTTTGCCATATTTTCAGGGTAATCTACAAGGATGGATAAAAAAAAAAAGTTTACAAGGATAATAAAAAATCATTTATTAACAATAGACAGAAAATATAAAAGAGAATTAAGAGACATACTTACCGATCACTTTTCCACATATTCACGAAATTTATATAGGCGTTGATCTGAACGCAGGACCAACTTATTTAACCCGGCTTGATAGAAATCATGTCCCTGCCCATTCAACCAGTCTCTGCAGCTGTTTTCACATTACTGTTTGAAGATAACCAGATAAAGTGGTTGGAACCCAGATTGGGTGCCAAATCTGGGCTGTATGGGGGGGGGGGGGCGCCAGACTTCCCACTTCAACTTTAGCAGCAATTCTTGAGTTTTGCGAGCATTGTGGGTAATGTCATGAGGGAGGATGACACCATCTTTCAACATGCCAGGGCGTCTGCGTCGGATGGCATCACGATGTCCCAATGACGATTTCCTTTTCATGAAATTGGAGGAACACTTAATTGGAACAAGGTTCTTCAAACAGTGATGTAAAAACAGCTACCGAGAACTGACTCAATGGGCAGGGACGTGATTTCTACCATACCAGGTTAAACAGGTTGGTCCTGCGTTCAGATAAATGCCTAAATAGATTTGGTGATTATGTGGAAAAGGGATCGGCAAGTACGTCTCTTAATTCATTTCTGTTTGCATTTTCTGTTTAATGTTAATAAATAATTTTTTTTGTCCTTGTAAACTTTTTTTTCGATCCATCCTCGTAACTTTGTGCTTTCATTTGATTTACAATTGTCATATATTCGAACATAATCAAATAAAAATCAAGTATCGTTTAAATTCCTGAACACAATTCTTAGGATTGTGTGTGTGTGTGCGTGTGTATTTACAATGCATTAAAAAGTCTTGTGATTATTTTTTTAATTTTAAAATACTTTAACGTTTAAAATTTAATTTTTTTATGTACAAAATACATTTTTTATTCGCCCTTCAAAAAAGGCGCTGTAGCCGACAATAGCTCATGTCTTCATGTTTGACCCCCTGAGTTGAGCTTAAGCTCTTCTTGTGTTCCTTTTGTTTTATTTCATTTTTATTTATTTATTTTTGTTTTGTTTTGAACTGTGAACACAAAAGGTTAAACTGTAATCGAGCATCTCCGTCAATGTGTATTCGCCCACTTGTTTGTAATAAATTTCAAATCTTGATTGTAAATTGATACCTATAGTAACATCGGTATTGTTTATGTGGTTGACGAACAATTGCTCGATGAACTTTTCGAGGAGAGGTGAGTAGCGCGGCGGTCGAAACTCAGACCAAGGCGGATCTCCGCCATTCATATCTCTTCCCAAATGAAAATTTTGGAACATGGGCAGGAAAAATCAATCGTCAAGGTCGAAAACCTATGAAATTTGGAAGAAATTATTATGAGTGATGGAATTCCAACCAACTCAAAATCCAAGAATTCATGCCCGTTTCAAATTCGAGACCCTGATACGATGCTAGCCGGAAAACAATAGTTCTGCCGAGTTCGGGACCCGCGACGAGGGTAGAAATGAAACTCGGAATCTCCCGTGTGCGGGGAAGGGAAGGGTGGGTAGGTAGAATTCTGCTTCCTCGAATCTCGTCTCAAAACAAACTTTGAAACATCAAGTGAATGACATGCCTGGATTTTTCGATTAAAATGGGTGGAGGAAAAAAACAGACTTGGGCCAAATGGATGGAATGGACTACAGATGAATTGCCGAATTTAAGCGGGACGTACACAGCTGTTCAACTCCACGATTTTTTTAACACGGGAAGGGAAAACCTTCAGTCAATGTAAGAAACCGATGGAAATTGGGACAGATAGATAGCGCTGTTGGAATTCAAACGAATTTGAAATCCATTGGAATGGAAGGCCATAAACAGGGAACTTTAATTCTTCGAGACAGCGATAAATCACCCGCGTGTGCATGGAGAGCGTTGGAAAGGGAGAAAGTGCGTGGGAGTCAGTCTGGGACTTTGAACTTTCTCAAACAAGGTTTCTCAAAACAAACTTTGGAGCCTCCGTGAATGACCTGCCTAATCTATCTACTTGAATGAGTGTGGAAAAAACCGCTCTTTGTGCCAAATGGAATAGCCTTGACTTCTCGTGAATGCCCAGCTTTTAAATTCCATACGGCTTTGGCTGCACTTCAGGAGCTTTTGTATTTTGTACATCAGCTCCATACACATGCGCTTGATGCTGAAACCAACTCTCTTGAAAGTGATCCACAATCAAATGTTTTGTCATTTCGGTTTGTCATAAAATTTATGACTAAAAACTGATTATATAGAGATTATTTTAAAATCAATAAAAAATAACTGGTTGTAAGGGGAAAGGGGGCCCTGAAACTGCATTACTTAAGGACCCCAACAGTAAATTTTACTGTTGGGGTCCAATACTGTAAATATTTTTTTTCTTTGTTTCTCGAATTTCTAGAATACAAAGAGAAAATGATGTACTGGTCAAACTGTTCAACCTTGATATTTTTTGAAGAATCTTCACGTTTCAGAGCTCATGTAATTGCCTTCTCTCCCGCCCGCCCCCCCCCCCAAATTTGGAATTAAGTCAGTTTTTCTGTGTCTCTATGAACATGATCATTCAAAACCGATCCGACTAGAAGAATGAAATTCAGTTCGAGGTCTCTGTTTCAAATTTTGGGCGAAATCTATCAAATGGAATCCTGCCTGTCTGCCCGTCCGTGTGCATACTTGCGTGATTTGATTCATACAAATTAAGGGAAAACAGTTAGTATTTTCGTTCGAAATAAAACCAGAAGAGTAGATTTCAGTTTAAGTATTTTTATTAATACCAATTAGATATCAATTAAAGATATTAGTTAATATCTTTATTCCTACATATGTATTTATTTCAACTTATATCTTTCAATGAGTTATTGATTGTAAAGTCATAATTGTTTAAATCGTTAATTAATGAGATTAAGGGACATAGCAAATATAATCGTGAAAATTTATTTTAAAATTTATTACTGATTGTTAATGAAAAATTGGTAATTTCTTATTTAAAATTTATTTATTAAAAATAATCTTCATCACTTCAAAAGTCTAACAATAAATTTTATTATCTAAAAGCATTTAACTATTCAAAATTACAGAAGGACCTCTATTTAACGAAGTCGCTAAATCTCGAAAAAAAAGTTCGTTATATGGAAAGTTCGTTATATGGAAAATTCGTTAAATAGAGATACACCTTTTAAAATACTTTAAATACGTTTGTCCAACTTTTGAACCCATTTTTCACAAATTTCTGACGTCATCCAAGATTTTTTGTTAAAGTCATAATCAACCTCCAAAGGTTTTGCGCCTTTGAAACATCTTGGATTTTTGCTTCTTCCGATAACTAATGGTTTTAATTTCTGATGTCCAGTCATATTTGCACTTAACATGATAGTTAATCTTGCTTTACTTTGTATTCCTCCAAAGTATTTTTCCTTTTTAAATGTTAATGTATTTTGAGGCAAACATTGAAAAAATAAAGCAGTCTCGTCCGCATTAAAGATGTTTTCTGACTTATAGTCTTTTAAAATTTTACTCAGTGTCTCCGTTATCCAATTTTCACTATCTTTATCATCAACGCCTTTACTCTCACCAGATATTACTTTTGCCATAATTCCGAGTCTTCTCTTAAAATTTTCAAGCCATCCATTGCTTCCTCCAAATTCGTCGTCTCCCAATGCCTTCGCAAATTGAGGAGCTTTCTCAATTATGAAAGGCCCAGAGATCGGAACATTTTTATCTCGCTTTGTGTGTATCCACTTGAAAACAGTCTCATCCACATCTTCATAGACACGTGTTTTTAAACGTTTTGAACAAGAATTCGATGAATCATAATTTTGAATCTTATCACGATTTTTTATTATGGTTGATAAACTGTTTGGGGAATACCAAATTTTAAAGCAATATCCTTTTTCCTCATGCCTTTATCCACCTCATGAAAAATTACATTTTTTTCTTTGATGCTCAAGCACTTTCGCTTTGACATTTCCCAGCTACAAGAACCGAAATTACCAGCATGACTCTGATCAACAATCAAGAAAAAGGGAGACTAGTTCAAGGACACGGGACAGCTCTATTGAGGGTGGAAGGGGGATATTGAAAGTTTTCTAGTGAAGTGGACAGTGAGGGGGTGGATAAAGGTTGCACTTCCTGGATGAAATGCAAAGAATGACATTCGATTTTACTGCTCTCGGTGAGTTAGGCAACTGATAAAACCAGTTCAAGGTCATTGATCATCATTAAATGTGTTAAAAGAAAGAATAAGTTTGAAATGTTCAGAAATATTTTGAGAAATAGGGAGAAAAAAAATTGGATCGCAAGAAAAAGTTCGTTAAATAGAGCTATTTGGAGGTTATTTTACGAAGAAATTCGCAAAATATCCTTTGTTCCAAGGAAAAGTTCGCAAAATAGAGGTTCGTTAAATAGAGGTCCGACTGTAATTAAAATGTGCCTAATTTAAGTTATGTAGAAATCATCACTATGCAGTGAAGAATATTAAGTTGCAACACCCCATGTTGATTTTATATGAGCCGACAGTGCCAACACATATTGTTCACTTTTAGATTCGGAAACCCTCCGCTCTTTTGCATGCATCAGGCAGATTTCATCAAAATAGGGGTGAGGTGAAAAATGGAGGGGGAGATGTTTACATTTTACTTAGCCCTTACTTACAATTTGACTGGCCCGTTTAGAAGGATGTGTAATCGGAGTAATTAATTCCCGGTTCTTTGCTCCTCTGTAATAAAATTATGTGTAATCTTCTTGCTACTACTCCTGAAAGCTTTATTGCCACTTGAAATAGCCATGTGAACAATTAATACACAAGTTCCGAATTTAAATAGAGTAATACGATTGAATGAATAATCACATCCCTAATGTCACAATATATTTTACAATATCTCCATGATGTTTCTACGATATTCTGAATACCTCACAACTATGGTAAAGATATCGTATGAAAATTGTACACATCTAGTTCTAATAGGGATCAGAAAAGAATAACTTAAAAAAATACGCCTACTGGACGATGGTCACAACCTAACAAAGATCCCCTCAAAAAAAAAAAGCGGACCGCGGTAGGTCTCTTTCGGGGCTGGAGGGCTTCAAGTTTGAACCCCGATTTCACTGAAGATACGCCGTGTATGTAGGTCTGTTATACGTTAAGTCATATGTATAAGATCAAACATGCCCCCGTTTGTGTGGTGCGGAAGCTTGGAGAGGGAGGTGCTAGCTCAGGTGTCATCATCTGATCGCGGTTCAAAATGACGAAATCCGTTCCAAAATAGCGGGCGAAACGGGACGTTAATATAGCTTACCCAGATAGCATGTACACCCCCAGTAGCACAGAAATATCATATAATATTTGCACAATGTTATATAATATTATGAACACCCGAATACCGTAACAAAGTATTGTATTGTATGTATCAGTATTTCTGAGATACTAAATTTTCACAAATAATATAAAAACAATGCTTTTTTATAAACATCTTCATTTTAACGCAGGATATCACTCGATTGGAGGTTTTATTTCAAAAAACTCCACTGGAACAATTATTCTTTAAGATGCTGAATATTATATCATACTATACAATACAATGCATACAATATTTATTTTCTACATTCATCAGTGATATTCAATATTTTAATGTGAAGTTATTCTCACAGTCGACAGATGGCAGCACAATGATACCGTAACACTATATTAATTAACATTGAATAATATATCCGAAAAAATATTTTACAAAATGTTCATTTGAATAATAATGTTTATACAATCACTTTGTTTTACTGTATATAAAAGGCGGGCCGGATGTATATATGGATTATATATTGTTCTGGGAAAAAAAATTTTGAGTGTGATTCTCATCGTAAAAATATGCACGTGATTTATTGTTGCGAATTTTGTATTTGATTTGCAATCAATACTGTTATTATAAATGTTAAAGGCGTCTCGTAATAAATACATTGAAAGAGGAATAAATAAATTTCAAAATTATTTGAAAACCTTTGAAACATATTATTATAATTACTTTTAAACCTTATTGCCTTAATTTATTAAATTATCAAGCTTAGATATAAGAGTTAAAATTGCTTCCTCTTTGACTTCTAATTTCATTTTGAACTCGAAATTGTAACGATAAAAGATAATGTAATTAAAAAGACTATTCGTATGAATTGTTAATGTGCATAAAATTTCGTAGAGATCTAAACTCTGTTACCAAATTTTTATTATCATCATTTACACTCTCAGATTCAAGTCTAGCTGGTCCAGCGGTAAGGTGCGTGGCAGGTAGGCCGAAGGTCCCGGGTTCAAAGCCCTCTTTAAGTAGAGGTGCTCAAAAAATCGCGAAGTGTTACCCATAAGTTCAGCACATTGGAATTAAGTGATTGATATTTTTTCATGCTTCTAAAATGTATTTTTAAAATATTCACTATATTATGCAATATTATATAATATTATTCAGTATAGTACAATATTATTTAATATGGTATAATATTATACAGTATTATATGACATTATCCAATATTATAAAAAACATTGTACAGTATTGAAAAAGTCTTACATTTTACACTGTTTCAATATTGGGAAAAATATTGTACAATATTACTTTTTCGAATTTTATGATATTAGAAAACATTGTGTGCTACCTCGGATTTGCAGCAAGTTTGATTTTTCTTGATATTAGCTTGTCATGACAAACTTGACGTGGCAACTTTGCAGCAAACTTCCTGCAAAGTAACAAAGCATAATCGACCAACAAACGTGCAAAACAAATTTGCTGTGAAGTTGTTATGACCAGGGGTGGGGCCAGAGGGGGGTCCAGGGCCCCCAGTCGGGGAAATTTTTGTTCGGGGTATTCAACTGAAGTTGATAAATAATAATCTGGCGAAAATTTGAGACCATTTTCATTACACTCGTCCCCCCCCCGTACAGCAAGTCGTGCTCCCTGTCGGGTAAACTCTAGTGCCATTCCTGGTTACCCAGACAGCACGTACGTTTGCAGCAAGTTTGATTTTTACATAATATTATCTTGTCATGGCAAATTTGACGCGTCAAACTTGAAGCGAAACTACTACAAACTAACAATGCAGAATCGCCACCCTCGCTTGCAAAACTAGTTTGCCACAAGTTCGCCACGGCGAAAATAGACGACTAGCTCCACCCCTCCTTGCAATGCAAGCTTGCTGTGAAGGTGTCATGACAAATTCACAGCACGTTTGCAAAACAAGTTTGCTACGAAGATGATAGCACAATATAAGAGATAATCTTTGTCTCTGTTTTTAAAAAACATCCGATTTTTAATAGCATCTCATAGACCGTCCTTCTTTTTATTAATTCAATAAATCAATGATAATTTGTGAAAAAACTAACTTTTTTATAAAAAAAATTTGAGATATTTTCCATCTTTACTAAATATAGAACTCGCACTTTAAAGAAAACCATATCGCCTTTTTCTTAATGTTGAAATTTTAACGTTTACAAACAAAATTAAACCTAAAAAACAGTCAATGTTTGTTGAAAAATAATAACTTACATTTTGTCCCATTTTAAAAGTAATTACTTTTGAACCCTAATTTCATAATTTATTCTATTAGCAAAACGTAGTTATTAGCGAAAATCGCTCTCTTTCTTTGATTTCAAATCACGTTCTCAACACAAAATTTAAAAAATTAATGAAATCAAGAAAAAGAGTTTAAAATAAATCGTATACTAATCGAATCGAACGATGCACTAGCGAAATCTATCTTCTCCTCTCAGAGTTTATCTGGGCAAGTGGTTAGAGCGTCCGCTGAGTAAGCGCTACGTCTCGAGTTCTAATCCGAGGTTGTGTTCGTACTCTGTTTTTGCTATGTTTGCAATGAGTTTGACATGGCAATCTTGCTGGAAGTTCGTCGCGTGGTGACTTCGAAGCTTGCGTTAACTTGCTGCAAGCTTGTTTCACACTTGCACTCTTGTCGTGTCTACCTCGCTGCAAGCTTGCAGATTTGCAGTGCAAGTTTGCTGCAAACTAAAATTGCTATCTGGGATATATCGCCTTTTTCTTAATATTGAAATTTAAACTTTCATAAACAAAATTAAACCTGAAAAACAGTCAATGTTTGTTGAAAAATAATAACTTGCATTTTGTCCATTTTAAAAGTAATTACTTTTGAACCCTAATTTTATAATTTATTCTACTAGAAAAACTTATTTATTAGCGAAAATCGCTCTCTTTGACTTCAAATCATATTCTCAACTCAAATTTTTTAAAAAATTAATGAAATCAAGAAAACAGCTTTAAATAAATCGCACGATCTATTAGCGCAATCTATCTTCTCCTCTCAGAATCTAGCTGAGGGAGTGGTTAAGACGACATGCTTTGGATGTTGGGGGTTCGAATCTGAGGTTGTCTTTGTGAGCTTGACGCATAGGTTCTAACTCGTTTGCGTTAACTTGTTTCTAGCTTGCACTCTTGCCGTGTCAAACTCGCTGAAAGCTTACAGATTTGCAGAACAAGATTGCTGCAATCTAAAATTGCTATCTGTGGAAGGGCATATATATGGGTGACCCAAGGGGCCCGGCCCCCGCCCGTAAATCAGAAACAAATTTAATGTAATAAGTAGTTATTATTTGGTTGGCGTTGGCTCGGAAATAATTTCCTTTCTTTTAGCTTCCAAAAACAAATATAGATGGCACCAGGAGTACCGTGAATTTAAAATATGGACGTATAATGAAGGCGTGGCCTTGTTTTGAACTATATCATACCAAGGGTAATTTCACTAAATAACGTTTTTTAATCGCGAAATTTTGTGTCTATACATATACAACTTTGGCGCCAAATTTGACAATAGTGAAGAGTCGAAATCTCGAATAGGTTCGAAGATTCTGGAATATTACAGAAGGTCGCCAAGCGCGCCAATTGATCGCATATAAGCGGGCGACCGGCAATAGGAATTAGTTTATTCTTATGCGGTTAGTTCGTGTGTTAACGTTTTCCCTGCTTATCTGTAGCTCTCTTTATTGAGTTAGTGAGCTTTTTGAATAGCTGTGTATCTGCGATCATCTGCATTTTGCTGTTCTGGAATCTTTATGTGTTATTAAGTCAACTGCATTCATAATGAAGAGACAAGCTTCTATTCAAAACTTTTTTGCAAAAAAAACAGAGTGTAAATAGGCCTGTTAGTGACAGTGCTGAAGTTGACTGTGCCAGTAACAATGTTTCTTCTGGTGTCGCAAATACGAGTACCGTTGATCCAGCCCCAGTTGTGGAGGACTTCAACCAAGTAAGAAAAAATATCTATGATATTGGAAACTATTGTCAAAACGATTCCGTTCGTTCGTTAACAAATGAAGAAAAAATTTCGCTAGTAGAATATGTTTGAAAACCTCAACCTGTATACAAATTTCCTTCTACTTTTAATAGTTCTAGTTCAAACCACACTTTGTTCAACACACAAACAACACAAACAGGGGCATTAGTAACACAGGCTTTTAGTAATTTGAAAAAAGCAAGGAAATGTTTCGTAAACATGAAAATTGCACATATCATAAAAAATCAGTCTTGATTGCTGAAAACACAAAATCCATTGTTACAAAAAAGACTGAAAGTGTTATTAATCAGCCAATGCTCAAAGAAGATTGGATATTGAAAAGAACAGAAAAAGACTGATCCCTATAATACAAACTATAAGATTTTGCGGAAGGCAGGAAATAGCAGTAAGAGGTCATTGTGACGGTGGACGAATAGGCCTAGAAGAGCCAGAAAAAAATGACGGAAATTTTCGATCGCTCCTGAAATACAGAGCTAACAGTGGAGATAATGACCTTAAAGACCAATTAATGAACAGTGGTGGGAGGAGCATGCACACAAGTGCTTTTATTCAAAACGAGCTCATTAACACGTTTGGTCATTTAATACAATCTCAAATTGTGAGAAATGTCAGGAAGTCTATTTATTATTCCGTCTTAGCAGATGAAACCACTGATATTAGCCAAATAAAACAGTTTTCTCTTTGTGTACGGTATGTTGAAGACCAATCATACAAAATTAGAGAAGATTTCCCAACTTGTGTCCCTGTTTATGACGTTACTGGTGAAGGCTTAGCTAACACAGTGTTAGAGACCTTGTCAATTTTAGGGCTTGACTTAAAGAAAATGAGAGGTCAAGGATACGATGGTGCTGCCACGGTGAGAGGGCAATTCAGAGGAGTACAAGCTTCTATCAAAGAAAAACCACCACTAGCTTTGTATACACATTGTTCTTCACACGGTCTAAATTTGTGTTTGTCGAATGCAAGTAACATTCCTTCTATAAGAAATTGTATGGACGTTATCAAAGAAGTCTACAGATTCTTTCATATGTCAGCCAAAAGAACTGAAATACTGAAATCAATGATATCTGACTGTTGTCCTGAACAGAACAAAAAGAAACATATTTCACTATGTGAAACCTGATGGGTGGAAAGGCATGACTCGGTGTTTTTATTTAAAGACATTTTAGAACCAATTCTTCTCTCTCTTTTGAAAATAGAATAAGAATCAAGTGACTCAGCACCTAAGGCACATGCTCTAAGTAGTTCTATCAGTCAATTTCAATTTCTTGTCAATCTTTTTGTTTTGAGCCGGATGCTGTCAACTACACATAACTTATCTGAGAAGCTTAAAAAAACATAGATCTTTCTCAAGTCATAGCAAATGTTACAAGTGTCTTAGATCTGCTATCGAAACAAAGGGTAAATGCTAATGACAGCTTTAAAACCCTGTATGCTCAAGTAAAGGAAATCGCTGCAAAACTCGACATTAAAGAAGAGATCCCAAGAGTTTGTCGCCTTCAAACAGCCCACAATAACGTCCCTTACAGCACAGAAGAAGAATACTATCGACGAGCTGTTTATGTACCTTATCTTGATGATTTTTGTAATTCACTGAAGGAACGCTTTGAATCTCACAAGGAAACAGTTGCATCCTTAGAACACATCCTTCCAGAATTTTGTACCAAAACAGATTTCTATTCATTGGAAGCTGCTTTCAATTTCTACGAAGAAGATTTGTCACATAAAGAGGTCGTGCAAAGTGAGTTTAGGTTATGGAAAGAAAAGTGGAGTCAGAAAAATTCTGAAAATCTTCCCAAAACAGCCATTAGTTCTCTAGAAAAATGTGACAAGATTTTCTTCCCCAACATTTATATTCTCTTGAAACTACTAGCAGTTCTGCCTGTTTCTGTTGTAACCGTTGAAAGAAGCTTCTCAAGTTTAAGAAGATTGAAGACTTACTTAAGAAATACCACATGAGAAAGTACGCTTAATGGACTAGCATTTCTTTCGCTCCATAGAGACATTAAAATAAGAGATGTAGAAGTTCTTGATAAGTTTGCTAGTGTACCCAGAAATCTGGACTTCGTTTTGTAAACTTTACATAAAAAAGCAAACTTTTTTTATGTATTCACTTTATGACACCGTATTTATAGCACAATAATAATAAACCAACATTCTTTTCCGTTGTATAAAATTTACTTTTAAAGAAGAATACTATCGACGAGCTGTTTATGGGTTGATTTACTTTTAAAAATTACTTTTGTTGGGACCAGAGCAAAAAAAAACAATACTAAAATATTTGCTAATGTTTCCACCTGGCCACAGCTAAAATGCTTATAAATGCGGTAAAAAAATCCCTTTTCGGCAAGCTTGAAGGCAGAGGTAGATCCCTTTACGTTAATGTTACAAAAGTCATGAAATATTACATATTGATCAATACAGACATAGCCAATGACTTTATTGTTTCTACATATTACAATATTTACGCTGTCATTCTTTGTGTTTTCATGTCATTGATTTTTTGCTATATCAAGGTTTTATCATTCCATTTTTCATTCCAAAAAGTTATGATAGATTTATCGGTCAGTACATTGGTCAATTTGTTTTATATCTCAACACATAATCATTCAACAGGTAGGAATCATAAAGAAATAAACATCTCAGCAGTGCAAATATCTCCTAGATAACATTAAGCCAGCCTATTTGAAACAGTAGCAAGGAATTGACTCTTGGAACGAATGAAGAAGGACTCTAGATTTAAAAATTAATTTATTTAATCTAGGTTACAATATAATTGTGCGGACATTACTTTGTCATATGGTAAAACCACATGACATGATACACTTAAACACTACTAAAATGGGCTCATTTAGAGAACTCCCTGGTTACAGAGATAATAGTCACTAAATTCTTAACATATAAGAGAATAAAAATTATTAAACATTGTGAGTGGCAAATTGAATACGTGTTTTTAAAGCATAGGATATGAATGCAGCCAATTTGAACAGCAAATTTAAATCTCCATCGACGGTAAAAACCAAATACTCAGGCAGAAAATCCAAACAATTTTAAAGTTAAGCAGATATTTTTCAATAGCAAAAAGGATAAAGAAAACTCTTATTTAATTACTCTTATTTTTGGCTACTTTATATTGATTTTATTAAACAAATCATGGTCCGCCATGTTTAGTTAAATATTAAATTAAAGTATTCTGTCAAAAAAACCTATTATCAAATTAACTATTAAAATTATTTGATTAATTAAAATTAACTATCTACTTAATTAAAGTTAAAAAATTAATTGTTACAAAACTCCATTAAAACCTTTTTTATGGCTTATACTATATGCCAGCAATCTTTATCTTATGATTATCTAATAATTATATTAATTTAAATAAAAGTCACTGTGGCTATATATGTATGTTCCACATCTCCTCCTAAACCACTGCCATGATCTCAATCAAACTTTTCAAACTCTTTATTTAAGAAAAGAGAAAGGTCACCTTCAACTTTTCAAAGCCTAAAAGATGGTTAAAATTTCACTTAATTAAAAATTCAGCAAGGCGTTTTTCCGCAATGTCTTTCATTTCCTTAAATTTGTTTCTCTCATTTTAATATTTTTTTCAAAATTAATTTTAAACTGAATTCGTAACAATATTCTTGTTGATCAAAAATAATACGATAGAACTGTTTCCAGAAGGAAGAATGCTAAATTAAAATTTTAAAAGTAGACGATTTAACAATTCATATCGGGACCAGCTATTGATTTATTTTCACGCTTTAAATTAATGAATAATTAAATAGTTAATTAATTTAATAGTGAATAATTTAATAGTTAATTTAATTGTTTCAAAATATTCATTAAAACCTTTCATTGACTTTAGTAATTGTTAACAAAATTTGAAGTACCTATTTAACAAATAATAACGTATGAAGAAAACGGATGTTTTTAAAAATTGTCTGGTTCAATTGATATTCTCATTTTAATTAAAAGAGTTTTAGATCAGAAAAGTAATTTGTGTATTATAATATTTATACAATAGTAATTTTTACATTAAAAATATTAAGCATGAAAACATTTTAATCCGGAGCGAAGCCAGGTATATCAATTAACAGTTATAATTAACAAAATTTAACAAAGATATTAACTATAAATTAATTAGTCATAAATTAATTATATATTATACCGTATAAAAAGTGAAGGTGAATGCGGTTGATGGGAACTCATAACTTCTAAATAATTCTTTCTGTCAAAAAACTTTCAATATAAAAGTAGTTTGTTATGATATGGTGATAATTACCCTAATTGAAATTTTCTTTCTCTCTTCAATTTTAACGAAGCTATGGGGAAATGATAAATTGAGGAGGGGATTGAAAATGGCATTTTAGCTCATAAATTCTAAGAAATTGTGGCCATAAAAAAAGTTTCAGTACAAAATTTGTTTGTTGTGATAAGGCAATAATTCGCCTAATTTGAATTTTCTTTCTATCTTGAATCGTAAGGGAATTATGGGAATATGAAATTTTCAGTCCCCC
>BGPR01026317.1:0-21621 GCA_013235015.1 Araneus ventricosus | reverse complement strand
CTGTGTACTTCGTTCGTTACACGTATTGCTGAAGAGTTTTCAAGAAGCGTCCACCCGTTTAGAAATTAAGTGACCCTTTGTGCCTTTAGAAGCTCGATTTTTTAAAAATTATTTTAAAATGATGTTTTTTGACAATGTTTTCTAATTTCATTTCTTGAGATGAAACGTGGGAAATACTTTAAAAATATTATTTTATTATAAGTATGATTTAAGGCTAAAACAACAGTTCGTTACCAACTGACATAACTGGGCTCTATTTCAGAAAAAAAAGGTTAAAATTCCTTGATGAAGTTGTATAATGTCAAGAGCACAGATGAATTTTAATAAATAATAATATGGGTAAAGATCGTTCCTTCAATGACAGCAGAATAAATTACGAGGTATTCACCAGGCGTGCACAAAGCTAAAATGCAGGAAGCTCAAGTGAAAAACATGAATTTATTTATATTTTTTTATCAACACTGGCGCCATCTATACATTATAAAATGATGTAATAAAAATATCATTAATAACATCCTATTAGCAATAGCAATATTAAAGCTTCACAGTCTTCATTCTCAAAAGATTTTAGAAGACCAAAATTCTTAGTATTTATTTAAAGGCAACACCCACCAGCTTGCCTTCAAGGGGTTTAGAGATTCTAGTTAAAATTTCTAGGTAGAAGCAATACTTCCAGGCAAATTATTATTCAGATCCAACGGCCAACACTGGGCCTTCAGGGGTTAGAATTCTGTAGTTAAAATTTCTAGGTCAAGAAGCAATATTTGAGCCAAATTTTTTATTTCAGTCCACGGCAACACTGTGCCTTCAGGGGTTAAATTCTTTAGTTAAAATTTCTAGGTCGAAGCAATACTTGAGCCAAATTGTATTCGAATCAGCAGCACTGAGCCTTCAAGGGTTAAATTCTGTAGTTAAAATTTCTGGGTCAGAAGCAATATTTGGTAAAATTTTTATTCGAATCAACACAGCAACACTGGGCCTTCAGGGGTTAAATTCTGTAGTTAAAATTTCTAGATCCGGAAGCAATATTTGAGCCAAATTTTATTTGAATCCAGAATGGCAACACCCCAGGCATTCAAAGGTTAAATTCTGTAGTTAAAATTTCACAGGTCCAGAAGCAATATTTGGGCCAAATTTATTCAGATGCAGCAGCACTGAGCATTCAAGGTTAATTCTGTAGTTAAAATTTCTGATGAAGCAATACTTGAGCCAAATTGTATTCGAATCAGCAGCAGCTTTTGTGCCTTCAGGGTTAAAATTCTGTGGTTAAAATTTCTGGGTCAGAAACGGCAATGTTGAGAGCCAAATTGTATTCGAATCAACGTCAACGCACAGACCTTCGGTGGTTAAAATTCTGTAGTTAAAATTTCTAGGTCCAAGCAATATTTGAGCCAAATTTTATTTCGATCACGGCAACACTGAGCATTCAAGGTTAAATTCTTGTAGTTAAAATTTCTGGTAGAAGCAATGGCCCGAAGACCAAATTGTATTCAGAATCAGCAGCAACACTGGGCCTTCAGGGGTTAGGAGTTAAAATTTCTAGGTAAGAAGCAATACTTAAGGCCAAATTGTATTCGAATCAGCAGCAACACTGTGCCTTCAAGGGTTAAATTCTGTAGTTAAAATTTCCTAGATTTAGAAGCAATGTTGAGTAGAATTGTATTCCAGATCAACGGCAACACTTTGCCTTCAGAGTTAAATTCTGTGATTAAAATTTCTGGGTCAGAAACTGTCTTGAGCCAATTTTATTTCAGATCCACGGCAACTTGCCTGTGAGCATTCAAGGTTAAATTCTGTGGTAAAATTTCTAGGTAGAAGCAATACTTGAGGCCAATTTTATTCAGATCAGCAACACTGGGCATTCAGGGTTAAATTCTGTAGTTAAAATTTCTGGGTAGAAGCAATACTTAGGCCAAATTGTATTCGAGATCAGCAGCAACACTGTGCCTTCAAGGGTTAAATTCTGTAGTTAAAGTTCTGGAGTCCAGAAGCAATATTTGAGCCAAGAGGTGTATTCGAGATCAGCGGCAAGCACTGGGCCTTCAGGGGGTGAGTCTGTAGTTAAAATTTCTAGGTCAGAAGCAATGTTGAGCCAAATTTTATTCAGATCCACGGCAGCACTGGTCATTCAAAGGTTAAATTCTGTAGTTAAAAGTTCATAGGTCCAGAAGCAATACTTGGACAACCAAATTGTATTCGAATCAGCAGCAACCTGGCCCTTCAAGGGTTATTCTGTAGTTATTAATTTCTAGGTCAGAAGTAATGTTGAGCCAAATTGTATTCCGAATCAGCAGCAACACTGGGCCTTCAGGGTTAAATTCTGTAGTTAAAATTTTAGGTCAGAAAAAGCAATATTTGAGCCAAATTTTATTCAGATCACGGCAACACTGAGCATTCAAGGTTAAATTCTATGATTAAAATTTCTAGGTAGAAGCAATACTTAGGCCAATTTTATTCAGATCAGCAGCAACATCTGACCCATCCAGTTGCTTAAATTCTGTATTAAAATTTGAGGTAAACAATCGGCAAGCAAATTATCATCGAGATCACAAACACTGCTCCTCGAAAGGTTAAATTCGTAGTTAAAATTTACAACAGGTTGAAGCAAATTTACCAAATTAGCTATCTGCAGATTCAACAACTTGAGGCATGGGGATAAATTTGTTAAAACTTGTCAGGTCACATAATATTTGGAAGCCAATTTATTCGTAATCCACGCAAACTTACTGACGCATTCCAGGTTTAAATTCTTGTAGTTAAAATTTCTAGGTAGAAGCAATGCTTAACCAAATTGTATTCAGATCAACGGTCAGAGACTGAGGCCTTCAGGGTTAAATTCTATAGTTAAAATTTCTAGGTAGAAGCAATACTTGAGCCAAATTTATAATCAACGGCAGCAAACTGACCGCTCAAGGGTTAAATTCTTAGTTAAAATTTCTAGTAAGAAGCAATACTTGAGCCAAATTGTATTGAATCAACGAATATTGTGTAAAGTCAAAATAAGATTAAAAAGCCAGCTTTATAAGGACAGATAAATCCTTGGCAAGAACTATTCTATGACTTTTCATTTTATTTTAATTCTTTACATTATTAATTGCTTAATTTCATGTAACAACGACGGTTGCTGCGTCTTCACAAGCAATATATAACTTAGTTATTCTGCAGTTTACCACGCATGCAATAAATCAATAAGTTATGACGCACTATTCATCACTTTCCGCATTAATCCACGCAGTTTGAAATTGTTGCTTTCTCATTCCATTAAGAGAAGCGTTCATCAGCCATCTCTGTCTAAACGGGCAAACAGTTAAGTGGAAGGGCGAAGTCTTCGCGATTTAGGCAAACTGGTTTCCAGCAGGAAGTTCCAGATACCTAACAAATCAGGGGCACATGGAATGCATTGTGTGTGTATGCATATGAATGAAAACACATTGAAGAGAATGTGTCATGAATGCTTAATGGAAGCCATGGATGCCGTTGTATTTATACATCGAGGAGTGGTGTATTCACGGATCCGCAGTATTTGTCACCGAGTGAATCTTTCCATGAATGCATAGGGAAATATTTATTAGTCTTCTAGTAGAGAACGGGAATTTGGAGGAAGGATAAACCTGGCGTTGGTCATGGATGTGTAGATGGTTTTTATCTCGAAAAGTGTTATTGCGAGGATGCCTTTAGGTGAATTTCAGGCGAATCGAAAATTATTTTCAATAGTAAATTGAAAAGCCTTATAATATCGATTGGTTTTTCTATACTTATAAAAGACGATGTTTGCGTGCGATGTCCAGACGAATCTATCTCACTCGCAGCCTTAAAATTTGCCAAACAGGTAGTCTTAATGGTGACTCAATGCACCTCGAAGCCGGAATTTTAAAATTCAACCTAGAAAATTTTTTATTTAATGTTTTGTGCTGTTTTGGGTCATTTTCGCGACGTTTGCGGCTGTTGTATCTTTTCTGATGATAGTTGAAAAACAATCAGTTCGCCATCGGATAGAACAAACAATTTTCGTTCTAATGAAGTGTGTTTTGAATTTCTAACGGAGTTTACTGAATTTTGAGAAATTTTTAGGGGTCTATTCTGGTACCCCCGGTTGGGGTGAGAGTTGGGTTGGTTTTCGCACGTTAACAACGGAACCCAACCCAACCGGGGGTACCAGAATAGACCCCGTAAATAATAGTAACTTTTATGGTAATTTCTGATAAAGAGTTTTTCGAATTCTCGCATCTGACGTGCTAACAACTCTATAATTTTCATTTTTTTCAGCTTATAACTGGAACGTTTCTGTTGGATTCAATACAAGAATGATAAAAAAATATCTTATTCCGTCTTTCTAAATTAATTTTTCCGTGATTATCAAACAGTTTTTTTGCTAGCGAGATTTGACAGTGAGCGTTTCTCGGGACCATCCCAGAATGCATTGTTGCAATTTCATTGGCTGGTGGTGACCTTCCTCGCAGCAGGTGACGTAATATGCTCTCTACAATCCGATTCCTTCCGGTGACGTCATTACATTCGTGTCATTGTCGAAAATCAATAATGTGTATCTTTTGTTTTGATTTTGTTTTCAGAACTTTTTCGTGTCATTGTGGGCGGTTTTTTTTTTTTTCGTTTTGTTGAAGTCCTGATTCCACGGACAACGTCGTGCGCGTACTGCTAGTAATTAAATATGCTTAGAACGCTTGGGGCCGTCATTTTGTAGCGGTATGGTTTAGCATCCAGGATCGCGGGTTCGTGACCAGATTCCACTGTTAAAACGTCCTGACGTTCTTCTGGAATGGAAGTTTGGAGAGTGGGATGCCGACTTACGTGTTGACCATGTCAATTGATCAGGTTTCAGCCGTATGAGGAACGTCTCTATTTTTTTCTCGAGAAGCTTCAAAAGTGGAGATTGATCTAACTAAGCTCATTGCAGCAAACTGCTTACATTTTCATGTCTCTGCATTTCCGATTTGCTACCCTCAAAGCGAGGTGCCAATCTAGTCAAATCCTTTGATGTACCGCATAGCCTCGTTGGGGGTCTCAAGTGGAAATCGGGGCATGAAGTGCTGGAATTTGATTTCGTTGGAATTCCGGCTTTCCCGACCAGCTATGCTAATTTCCATCAGTATTTAAAACTGACGATTCCTTTTTCCTTCCTGTGTTCTAAAAATTCCAGTTTGGATTGCATGTGAATTGCCCGCTCAACAAGTCCGATGAGCAAATTTTAGTCTATGATCCTTACACCAAAATTGAAGTAACAAGCTCGATGAGCGAATTTGAGTCTATGATCCTTACACCAAAATTGTAGTAACAAGCTCGATGAGCGAATTTGAGTCTGTGATCCTTACACCAAAATTGTAGTAAGAAGCTCGATGAGCGAATTTGAGTCTATGATCTTTACACCAAAATTGTAGTAACAAGCTCGATGAGCGAATTTGAGTCTATGATTCTTGCACCAAAATTGCAGTAACAAGCTCGAAGAGCGAATTTGAGTCTATGATCCTTACACCAAAACTGTAGATTATATCTGGCTTTGGATTGAATCCATGAAGGTTAGACTTCGTGCTTTTATTTTCCGAAGGAAATGAACACGATAAAACAAAAACACAAAGAAAATAAATTTAATTTGATATGTGGTGTATACACAAAAAATTGTATATATATATCAAATTTTGGAGCCAATCAGTAAGCAGAAAAAGGGCGAGAGGTTCAAAATGCGCACTTTCTTCACTCTTCTACGAAGTTAAGCATAAAACGCTCTGTTATGTAAGTATACATTACGGATGTAACGAATAGTGATTTGTCCGAATACCGAATATTCGACGAAATTTCAGGCCGAATACCAAATATTTAAACACATTTCACTTTTGATTGTAATTGAAATATTTTTAAATTGTAAATGAAAAAAAATTAAGATAAAATAAAATTAATTTTTTATTATTTGTATGTTTAAAAATTTTTTTAATACCTTTATATGCGAGGGTAAGTCATTAAGTAAGTCACAAAAGATAAGGAAAATAATTTACCATGATAATCACTTGGAAAAAATTTTATTTTTCAACATAATCTCCACCAATGCTGATGTACTTATCCCATCGTTTTATCATCTCTCCAATTCCAGCTGCTTAAAATTCTTTTACTTGCTGTCTCATCCACAGTAGGACTTCGTGCTGAACATCGTCATCATCTGCAAAGTGTTTGCCTCCAAGATGTTGTTTTAGTGGACCGAACAGATGAAAATCGCTTGGGAATAAGTCTGGTTGGTCAGTGCTACATCATCGATTTTCATCTGTTTGGTCCACAAACACTTTGCAGATTTTATTTAATGTTTTGTGTTGTTTTGGGTAATTTTTGGCACATTTACGGCCGTAGTATCTTTCCTAATGATCGTTGAAAAACAATCCATGCACCATCGGATACAACGAACACTTTTGGTTCTAATGAAGTTTCTTTTGAACGTCTAACATAATTTGCCGAATTTTGAGTAATTTTTAAAAAATACTCTCTTTTATAGTAATTTTTGATAAGGATTTCTTGAAATTTTCGCATCTGACGTTCTAACAACTCCATAATTTTCATTTTTTTTTTGCAACTTATAACTGATACGTTTCTGTCGGATTTAAAACAAGAACGGTTAAAATATCTTATTCCGTTTTTTTCTAAATAATTTTTCCCAGAACAGTTCAAACAGTTTTTTTTGCTAGCGAGATTTGACAGCGAGAGTTTCTCCGGACTATCCCAGAATGCATTGTTGCTTCCTCGCAGGAGATAACGTAACATGCTTTCATTCCCAGCCTGCATCTCTACAATCCGATTTTTCCAGTGACGTCATTACATTCGCGTCATTGTCGAGAGGAAAAATAAGCGGGAAAATAAACAATGTGTGTCTTTTGTTTTGATTTTGTTTTCAAAACTTTTTCGAGTAATTGTGGGCATTTTTCTCCCATTTTGTCGAAGTCCTGATTCCACGGGCAACGCCGTGCGCGTACTGCTAGTTACCAATATAATAGCCCAGATATGTCTCTCGGTAACGCTCTGACGTCACCGACAATGAAACTCTCGCCATAGCACTGCGAGACGTTAAACATCATTATTTCATTGTTAGAGAACCTAAATTTCAGTCATTTTAAATTTAAAAGAGTAATTGTCGTTCTAATTTCAAATTGAATAGCTCTAAAATAGTGAAATAAAATTTGCTATCGATTGATATAAAATGTATCTCGCTATGATCAGTAGTTTCCGAGAAATTTTAAATTATAATAATCATATATTTCAAATTAATTTCCGTTTTTCAATAGAAAGTAGTAAATCACGTCAGTGGTATATCGTGCGCGTGATAGAGTTTGCACGCCACGATGCATCCTATTATTTATTGCAATCGTGATGATATAATTTGATACTATTGTTTGGCAACGTTTGACAAGCAGAGAAGTGCTTTGTTTTGATTAGAATTTCGAAAAAGAATTCCTTTGAAATTTTAACTTACGTTTGACAAGCTGAGAATTTCATGGTTATTGAATTATAATAAAATTGTGAAACAACGAAAAATACTTCACACGGAATGTTGTTTACCAAGAGGTTTTTTTAATAAAGAAATATGCAAATAAAGAAAATATTTCCTGACATACAACATATGCTTATTTTATTTGTTTTGAATCATTGTTAAACATTTCTCTCGCATATATGCAGGACTTTTTTGTGCCTTTTTCTTTTATAAAGTAAAATCTGATTTATATATTTTAGGTTTATTATATATATTTTATAAAAATTGATATTATAAAACATCTATCCTATTAAAATTCGAACGTCAAATTCGACGTATGTATGTCCTATCTTCTCACGAACCACTGAATCCTGAAACTAGCCGTAAGTACCAAAAGATGGAAAATAATCCAAGGAATCCATTTCGACTATTTAAATTCCGAAATTTTTATTACTTAAAAAGATATTAATTAAAAAGTGTCAAAATGAATGAAATATAGTGCCGCCATCTATCGGCAGCTCCTATAACTATCTGCCACATCGGTTGTTCTTGCATCTGGTTTGTATAAAAAGTTTTCTTTTTTAGGGAGTCTCCACGTTTTGGAGTTTTGATTTAATAAACATCGGAAAAAAATCGTTTTCCTACATTTTTTCTTTCTTTTTTTGAAGAACGTTGTTTCATTTCGCAATATATTTTTTACGTTCGTTGGAGAAAATATTTTTCATTTTTATCCGTTCTTTTTTCCATTATTATTCAAATACGGGCAAGACGAAAATATATGTTTGTGGTGTTTAATTTATCAGTTTGGTGTACTATTAAATCGTTTTTCGTTTCTGTTTTCTATTTCGTTTTATTTTTCAAAACAAAATATTATGCTAACCTGTTTTAATTTATAAACATTGGAATTCTCACGTTTTCATTCAAGCCATACTGTTTTAAGGTAGTAAAAAGGCTGAAATTGAAAGTTTTGATCCAACAAGAGAGGATTCAAAACAGATTTGAGTTTGTAGGGACGCTTAGTGACAATATTTGTAGGGAAAAAAACAGAGGCGGGCATAAGAAAAAATGTGAATTCCGAGAAACGCTGGATAATAACGCTATAAGGTAATTAAAAGGTTGGATTTAAAAATTTTAATTAAATAATTTAGGATTCAAAGATTTTTTTTGGGGGGGTGGAGAAGTTAGTGACAATATTAGTAGAAAAAATAAACCGGAGGAGGGCATATGAAAATAAAGTAATAAAAAGACTAGATTTGAAAGAATGTTTACGTTTGTTGGGGAAAGTAAGTGACAACATTCGTTGAAAGAGAGTGGAGGCGGGCCGTATGAAAAAATATGGATCCCGAGGCCTCACGTGATCTCACTTCTCTCCTCCCTGGAATATCCCATTATTCAAGATTGCCCGTGCAACGCCGGGCCATGCAGCTATTTATTTATTAATTGCATCTATTTTAAGAAAGTGAGTAAAAAAACATTGATTTTATAATGTTAAAAATAAGTATTTGTTATTGAAAAAATTAATACATGGCTGTAAGCAAGACCATATTTGTTTCATAATTTTTTTGTGATGAGTAAATCATTCATTAGTAAGTGTTTACTTATCTCTTCCTTAATGTATGTCGCTATTCACGTAAAAATGTAGCTACTCTCGTGAATTTTCCTCTTTTTTGTATCTTTGCTGTTTTCACCCCTGTATATATCTATTTAAACACGTCAGATTTGACGGGAAATCTCTCAAATGAAGTGTCAATTTGCACCCGTCATACCATGACGGGTGATTTTCTAGTTTCAAAAGATTGGTCAAACTCTTACGTCTTTTCGACAATTAGAAACATGTTCCGGACATTACCACTCATGCATCCCTAGCATCACAACACGAAACAATAACATCTCACCTCTCCTTAAACTGTATTCAGTTTAATTGCAGCACCCTCTCTTATGACCACAATGCGAAATGTATTACGCTTCAACCGGCATTCTGCCCCAAACACGCCGGCTTCCATTACGAGGCGCTAAGCCATCGATTTGGCAAATGGTCCCTCCAACAGAAACTGTCAGAGATTCCCAACAAATTAGGAAGAACACAGAATGCAACTCTCCGCCCTCCTCTGAATGCATATGCAAAGAGAATGCGAGATCTGTGTCGCGGGTGCATAATGGGAAGTACAAGGCTGCCATTGTATCTCTTGGATCGTTGAGTGGTCCGAGCGCGAATTCGTGACGCTTGTTTCTGAGGGTGTGAATAGAGAAGCAGCTATAAGCATATGGCAGTGAGAGGGAGTTAGGAATAGCAGCAAGGTATAAATGCGAATTAAGGAAAGTTTTAATTGTGAAAGAGGTAAAAATACAATACTAGAGCCCTGCTTATCCGATCCCCGGTAATCCGAACCGATTTTATTTTCGAAAATTATATGTAATTTAAAAAATTACCTGAAAATGACGTGTCAGGGAGGAATGAACTAGCGGGAAGTGGATGATTCATTTCTCGGAAAATTAGGGGGTGAACCGGTAGAGATTGCACGTGGAGGAAGAGAGAAAAAATCTATTCTTTAGCCTCTGCCGTCACGACTCACGTTCGCTGTAAGATAAGGTCACTTCATACAGGAGCTCATTCATTATTCTAATGAAAAGGGAAGATATATTCTCTTTATATTGCTTTTGAATAAGGGAATTCAAGAGATAGTAGTATTGAGTACTTGTAACTTACATTTTTTTCAGCACACTTCTTTTTCTTTTCTATTTTTATCGGAATTTCGGGTAATCCGAATTTTTTGTAATCCGAACAGGCACCGGTCCCAATTAGTTCGGATTAGCGGGGTCCTACTGTATTTTTGAAACCGAGTCTCAATCGCTTCTGAAGCAAGTTCAGACAAAATGAAGTTATCTGTCAGAAATGCAATCTACTATCTGAATTATTCCTACGAATGAAAAAGAACGAGGAGGATTAAGAATCTGTTGGATGATGTTATCGGAGGCCTTCATCCATGCAGATTCAAAAATAGATTAGGTTTCCTCTCAAGAAAAAACGACTTTAAGGTCTAAATTTGAATTTTCCTCTAAGGCCTGAACCTATCCCGGAACAAATTGGAAAGAAAAACATTTATCAACTAAGAAGAAATTCAAAACAGTCTTTTAAACATAATCCGAAAAGAAGGGCTTAAAATGTTTTACCTCTTTGGTTGTGGAATGGAAAAAAGAACGACGCTCAGAAGCTAACTTTGTTTATATGTGTGCTCACCTATCCCCATCTAATGAGGAATACACTAACTAAAAACCTAATAATTTTTTGTTGTAGTTTTTCATAAAGTTTTTTTATAGTTTTGTTTCAAATTGCTTCTATTAGTGTTGTTTTGTCTTTTTCAGATATTCAATCCTTAGGAATAGCAGTTTGGTTAAAAATGAGTTAAGTGAGTGATATGGAAAATAGTACTATAATGAAATCTTTTTAGTGCGTGTCAGTGGCGAATCCAGGATTCTCAATTGGGGGGGGGGGGCTAGCGTCATAAAAATTTTGTATCGTAGTGACGAATGTCAAACCTCATGGCTTATATAAGCCAAAACACTTTAACTTTACAGGCTTTCCTCTCCTGACAATAAGAATAATAAAGAACACTACAATATTTTCGATAATTTAATAAAAAATACAATGAAATAACTAGCCAAAAAATGTTTTCGACCGCGCCAACGCGACACGTGCAAGTGGAATGACTAGAAAAGTGGAAAATTTTCGAGCCTGTTAAGTCAGAAAGCAGTGTTGTCACGATTTTATTACTATTTTTTTAAAATGAAAATTAAGATCAAACAGTTGTAGTGATTTTAAATTAAATCAAGAATTTTGGTTTTGCTCTGGGGGGGGGGGGTCTGCAGCCCGATAGCCCCTCCCTAGGATTCGCCACTGGTGCGTGTTCCCCTGTAAGAACTGTGCACTGCAGTTTGCAATTAATTCTTTTTTTTCTTTCACTAGTTTATTAATAGGAACTATATACAGTTGACTCCGTTTAATTTGATCACTTCGGGACTTAAGAATTTTGCTAACATAAGCCGATTGATAACAATAACCGAGTTAGGTAAAATGAACTATATTTTTATCACACCTCTATATTTAATATATTTAACTATATTTTTATTACCTCAGAGAGCTATCTATAATTTATTTCAAAAACAACAATTAAAAAATTCATTAATTGTTGCTTGGCAGCAGGTAATCCTTAACAGTTCATTTATATATTGTTAGTATTCGTATAGCATTTTTAAAATTTGTTGAACGATGCTGCACGCCGCGTTTCAATATATCAAGGGTTTGACTCATTTCGGCGTTCATTGGAGGGTTTTCTTCAACACATTCGTCGCCGTCGGAATCATCAACTTTTATTGCTTGGTCTTGCTCACAAACAGCTTGCCAAATTTCCACGTCTGTTAGTGTGGCAGCTACTGGAATGTCCTCGGCAATGGACATACTCTTCCTTTTGCATACCTACAGCAGGTTCAATGAAAATTCCCTGCCCGCTAAATGGATGACCTTTAAAGAGAGGTCATGAATGATAACCCCCCAAATTCTTGGATGTGTAAGTAAAAGCGGCACCCAGATGTTTCCTTACAAGTGGAGCTAGAAATTCTACGAACGTCAATCGTTAATGCTGGTTGAAAATGAGGGATCGGTCAGTTCTCTACTTCAAAACTGGTAACATTAAACGATGTAGTGATCGCACTAAACGAGTAATTTTGTGTACATTTTAATACGTTGTATCGGGACCAGAGGTTTTTGATAATATAAAGCGAATGATAACATTAACCGTGATCACATTAAGCAGAATCTATTGCACTATTTAAATAGTAGCTATATACATACGCACAATTATGATTCACGTTCAAGATTACTCTTGATAAACAATCGGAGGTCACATTTGGAACTCCTACAAAAACGTGCATACTGTGTGCAGACACCCAATTCCTTTGATGGCGCCTACCACCTCGTCCCCCGCGCAATTGTTTCCTCCCCTCTTCACTTCACACCTCTCGGCTGAGAGCTGGAACAGTTACGTGGAGGTTAGTGGCTTGACATCCACGATATATTTTTATTAATTTGAATGCTAAAAAAATATGGGAAATAAATAAAAATAAAAAAAAACATTTAACACATAAAATATCCTGAAAAAGTCTTCAATGAATGTCTTAATAGCTGGTGGATGCCAGAAAAGTGTTTTTAAATCAATGAACGACTTTTCTTTTTCAGCATATTCCCCTGCATAGCGGTCGTAGCCGGCCGAACTTTCTAATGTGGCAAAATAACGTCAAATTTGAATCGCTAATAACTACGAGACTAATAATGCGAGAATAATGGTTGACCCCACAACGGATAGATCATATCTGGAAGAGTTTGTCGCAGAGTGTTTGTTTTACCTGTGACGTCATCCAGTTTAGGCGCATGCGCATGATTGTTATGAATTAGCTTTATGTAAGGTTATAAATAAGTGTAGCGTGGAAACGCGTTTAGCTAGGAGGTTGATTCTGGTGCCGTTTTAGAGAGCTTGAGGAGTATTGCTAAGACCCAAAGTGAGACAATAAAAATATTTATCAGAATCTAAGTAAAAATCGGTATTAAATCGAAAATCTCAAACTTCGCATGTTTTTTATTATAACATGCAGAGTTTTCTTTCGAATTCTACGGAAATTACAGAATACTTGACAATACGTAAAAGAAACATTGTATTAAAATTGGAATTCTAAAATTTGAATATTACGGGAAATATGAGCATTTGTAGCAAATAATATTTTACTGCGCATACGCGAAATGTAGTTCTATATATTATCAACAGATGGCGCCATTAAAAACTACTCTAAATAAAACATAAGAAAGGCGCAGTTTGGGTCCGCGTCGTAGATTTTTCGTGAGAACATCGGGATAAAATCATAAAACACAAGTATTTCGTATTAATATGTAGTTAATTATCAATCTCTTTAATGCAATATTTACACAGAGTAGTATAATGGTAAATCACAAGTTTATGGCATGTAGCAAGGGTCTCTGGTAGCTTCTGATTTATCTATTCTGTAACCATTATACTACTCTGTGTAAATATTGTATTAAAGAGATTGATAATTAAATTACATATTAATACGAAACACTTGTTTTATGATTTTATCCCGGCGTTTTCACGAAAAATCTACACCTACGATTTTTACTGCAGAAATAGTTTTCAATTAGGATAAGTAGCTGATTTATCAGTTGTCGTATATTCTGTTTAGATGCAAATCCCTAGGGTTCGATACAAATCCCTATCCTATAACTTGTGTAAAATCGACATTCTAACTTTTCTCTCTTCAATGGTTTGAGACTTCTCCTGAGCCTTGTCACACCTATATTCATAATTGCAGCGAAACAATATCTCACCACCCACATTAATCCGCATTCATTTTAATTGTCAGACCCTCTCTGAAACCACACAACGCATTGCAACGACACACACTGAACGCGAACGTCCATTAAGATACGCGAAAGTCGTCGATTTGGCAAATGGATTCTGTAACAGTGTCCGTCGGAGATACCTAACAAATTAGAGGGGCACGGAATACCACTCCCCACCCTTGTGTGCATGAACTTGAATGAAACACTCCAAAGGGAATGCGAGATCTGTGTCACGGATGCATAATGAAACGCCTGGCTGTTATTTTATCCCTGCATTGCTGAGTGG
Organism: Araneus ventricosus; assembly: GCA_013235015.1. Taxonomy (NCBI): domain Eukaryota; kingdom Metazoa; phylum Arthropoda; class Arachnida; order Araneae; family Araneidae; genus Araneus; species Araneus ventricosus. The sequence goes on along the minus strand of BGPR01026317.1, from coordinate 7,464 downwards.
TGTGTGCACGAATCCTTGTTCCTGAGTGTGTATGTGTGTGTATATCCATGAATCCATAGGGGGTCAGCTATGATATTTACTAGAGGCAGTGAGAGTTTGAACTAGAAGGATGGTGCAGGGGAGAAGCCAGGGGGTAGCTATCGGGCTGCAGCCCCCCCCCCACAGCTAAACGAGCAGAATTCTTGATTTTATTTAAAATCACTACAGCTGTTTGTTCTTGATTTACATATTTTAAAAAAATAATATGCACGTGATAGCATAGCTTTCTGGCTTGACAGGATAGAAAATTTTCCTACTTTTCTAGTCATTCCACTTGTACTTGTACCGTTGAAGCGGTTAAAAATATTTTTGTCTAGTTATTTCATTGTATTTTTTATTAACTTACTAGCAGTACGCGCACGGCGTTGCCCGTGGAATCAGGCCTTCAAAAAAGTGTGTGTGGGAAGGGGGGAATGCCCACAATGACATAAACAAGTTTGGAAAACAAAATCAAGACAAAAGATACACATTATTGATTTTTTCTCTTATTTTTCTTTGCGATAATGGCATTTATCAAAACAGAAATGTAATATTTTTGCTTTTACCTCTCGACAATGAGGTAGATGACGTCACGAAAGCATATGACGTCATCTGCCGCGACGAAGGTCGCGTTGCAACAATGCATTCTGGGATGGTCCGGAGAAGCTCTCGCTGTTAAATTTCGCTAGCGGAAAAAATGCTTGAACCGATGAGGGAAAAATTGATTTCTGAAAAACGGAAAAAGATATTTTAACAGTTCTTGTTTCAAATCCGACATAAACGTTCCATTTATAAGCTGAAAAAAATTTAAATTATAGAGATGTTAGAACGTCAGATGCGATAATTTAAAGAAATATTTATTAAAAATTACCATAAAAGTGACTATTTTTCAAAAATTTCTCAAACTTCAGTAAATCACGTTAGACCTACGAAACAAACTTCATTAGAACGGAAATCGTTTGTTCTTTCCGATGGTATAACTGTTTTTTCCGTACAATTATTCGAAGCCATGCTGCTGAGAAATGAGTGCGAAAAATCACCTAAAAAGACACAAAATATTAAATAAAAAAATTTCTGGATCAAATTTCAAAATTCCGGCTTCGAGCTGCATTCAGTCACCATTACGACTACGTGTGTGCCAAATTTCATGGCTGTAAGTGCGATAGATTCGTCTGGACATCGTTGACAAACACACACGCGCACAAGCATTGACTTTTATAAGTATAGTTTGAAAGTATTGCACTGTTAATTATGATTCTTATTGTCAGGTGAGTCAAGTTAAAGTGTTTTGGTTTATATAAGCCATGAGGTTTTGACAATCGTCCCGACGATACAAATTTTTTATGATCTCAGCCTCCCTCCCCAGACACGAATTCTGTATTCGCCACTGGGATGATGAATTATATTGCTGATTGTGGGTGTGCAGTTTTTGATGACGAAAATGCTTATTACGAGTTTTGTTTGCATGTTACGAATGACTAGCAGTACGCGCAAGCCGTGGAATCAGTACATCAGCAAAATAATTTAAAAAAACAAGCCCGCATACAATTACATAAGTGAAAGTTTTAAAAATGAAATCAAAACAGAAATATATATATTATTAAGTTTGCCCGCTTCTTTTTTACTTTCTCGTATACGAAGTATACAAAGAGAAAGTATCGTAATCGTCAAAAAATTCGAACTCGAGATTTTGACGGATCTCCACGTTTTAGACCTCCCCGAGTCCGAAAAACACAATTTTGGAATTATGTCTGTGTGTGTGTGTCTGTGTCTGTGTGTGTGTGTGTGTCTGTCTGTGAACACGATAACTCGAAAACTATTAGAGCTACGGGGTTGAAATTTCGTATGTGGTCTTTAAACATAATTTGTAGGTTTCTATCAAATTTTGGACAAAATCCGTCAACGGGAAGTCTGTCTGTCTGCATGTTCGAGATCATGCGAACGCTATAACTCAAAAACTTGAAAAGCCAGATGGATAAAATTTTATACACAGTTTTATCGTCATGAATGTAGGTCCGTATAAAATTTTGGGCGAAATCCGTCAAAGGGTTGGCTGTCTGTCGGTCCGTATAATTTACTTTCGAAGAGAATCCGTTATTTACGCGCATGCGTACCCGAAGAGCAGAGAGGAATTTCTTTACGGAGTAGCGAATTACGTCAGTTTGTCCTTGAGCCGGTAAGAGAAGAAAATCGTTACGCATCTCTTTGAATTTCATTTTTTGCCTAGATATTTTTCAATCACTGTAATGAAAAACCTTCTGATAGTCATTGGATTCTGGGTAACAATAGGTTCGAATTTTTTTAGACACGCGGGGGAAGGGGAAACGGCACCTTTTTGGGGAAGTATACGAGAAAGTTTAGGGGAGAACACTCCCGCTGGTTTCCTCTCGAAAATGATATTTGAATTGTAAGGAAACAGTGCCGAGTCCCGTTAATCCAAAACAATGTTACAAAATTACAATATGAAATTAACTACACCGCAAGCAAAGTATGAAAAACAAAGAAATAAGTTAAGACACGCTTAAAAATAATAATCGAAGTCATCGAGTAAATTAATCATCTCCTCTCAGAACGCGAAAGTAATGACGTCACCAGCCGCGAGGAAGATCGCGTACCAGCCAATGAAATTGCAACAATGCAGTTGGGGATTCTCCGGAGAGTGTCTCGTTGGGAAAGGTTCGCTAGCAAAAAAACTGTTTGAACAGATCAGGGAAAAATTAATTTAAAAACAACGGGAAAAGGTATTTTAATGGTTCTTGTTTTAAATCCGACAGAAAAGTTCCAGTTATAAACTGATAAAAAATTGAAAATGATAACGTTATTAGAAAGGCGGATGCTGGAATTTAAAGAAAACCGAATGAGAAATTAACATAAAAGTGACTATTTTTCAATTTTTTTCAAAATTCAATAAATATCGTTAGACGTACAAAACAAACTTCATTAGAACGGAAATCGTGTGCTCTTTCCGATGGCCTTATATTTTTCGTAAAATTATCCGAACCATGCTATTTAGAAATTAGTTCTAGAAAATCATCCAAACCCCACACATAACATTAATAAAATTTCTAGATAAGAATTTTAAAATTCAGCTTCGAGGTTAGGTAGGTCACCATTAAGACTACCAGTCTGCAGTTTCAGGGCTGTAAGTGCGATAGGTTGGACCTTCAACACACGCACACCTACATACACACACACGAAGCATTGCCTTTTATAAGTATAGATTGGGGTACAGTGTGGATGGATAATTTAGAAAAACGTTAAACTTTAAAACCAGTGGCGGTTCGTGAGCTGAGAAAGGAGGAGGGATGCAAAAAATGCTTATAAGAGAACCACAGTTTTAAAAGCTGCTCGAGGCCAAATTTTAATTCCAGATCAGATGTGAAATTTCTGCTTTTCAAACAAAATAAATAACCAGCTAAACGTTTTCTATTAGCTTTACTAACAAAATTAAAGTGAATGTTGATATGACGATTCCTCTGACGAAAGAATAATAATAATAATCAGACTCCATATACACTTCCCTCTTATCAAGTTCACTTTCGATATACTCTTTCAAAAATGAATAACACATGTATAGAAAATTTATTTTAAACTAAAGTAATTTATTTTTTAAACATATTAAAACATTTTTTGCTGAAACACTTTAAAGTTTTAGAATAGTATTATTTGCTTGAATCTGCCAGCCTCAACACGAACTCATGAACAATAGTAAAGGATTGCATCTTATGTGAGTGAGAAAAGAAAGAAAATATATTAAAGAGCATCTTTCTTTCTTTTAAGTTGGCTCGTGCCAGCCAGGCTGTGTTGACTTTATTATGAGGCCGTCTAAGTTAAAGAAGGAAGAAAGAGTTGTTTTCTCAGTTCTTTCTGCTCAGTGAAGGATTTCGAGATTATTTTGCAGCTCAGACTGCGTCTCTCTTCGTTTGGATTCATTTTATGCCTTTTTTCAATTTTTAATACTTTTTTGCATTTTCGTAAGCCATTTGAACTCTGAGGGAGTGGAAGAGTAAGCAAATAAGATTCGAAACAAGAAAATACAAGTTAAAAAATAATAATTTCAAGGGTGCTGCAGCGATGCACTCGTAATTTGAGCCGCCACTGTTCAGGTGGCTTTTTATTTGGATTTTATTTTAGAATTTTCAACTTAGGTAGTGAACAAATGGTGATGCGATTTATTATTATTAAACGTATCAATTTTATTTGTTTTGTTGCATAAGACGCAAATAAATGAAGAGAATTTTAGAGTGAGGGGATATATTTTAAGATTTGAAAACTATCACTTACGGGGTTTTCCGGAGAAACGTAATCAGAAACCGGCAACACAAAGATTATTTTAGAATTTTTTGGAACATATCGGTTTAGGTCATCATTGGAATACAATGACAAAAAAAAAATAAATTCTAATTTTTTAACAATGAAGAAATCTATCTATACTATAAGTCAATGTTTAGTATGTATTGCGTGTGCGTGTCAAGATGAATCTATCTTTTCCCAGCCATGAAATTTGCTTTTTTGGAGTAGTCATGGTGACTCAATGCACCTCGAAGACGGAATTTTAAAAATTTTTTATCTAGAAACTTTTTTTTTATTTAATGTTTTGTGTTGTTTTGGGTCATTTTGGCACGTTTACAGCTGTGATATCTTTTCTAATGTGGTGGTTGAAAAAAACAATCAATGCACGGATGAGTAAACAGTGTTTATTCTAATGGGAGTTTGTTTGAATTTTTTAACATAATTTACTGAATTTTTTGAGAAATTGTTAGATAATGTAGTCCTTTTCATTTATATTTTAACTTTCAATTATTATTTTTCTTGCATCTACGTTGTAATATGATTTTCAATTTTTTAGGTATAAACCGCAATATTTATCCCTGTTTTAAAACAAGAATGTTTAAAATATCTCTTTTTCTGCGTTTTCTGTACATTTTTAATGATCAATTAAAACATTTTCTCTCTTATATCGAATCGACAGAGAAAATGTTTTTAATTGATCATTAAATATTACCAAGCTACAAGAAAAAATTTCTTGGTGTTAAAGGCGAGGGACCAAATATTGCGGTTATACCTAAAAAGTGAAGGCATCATAGTATGGTGAAAGTTAAAAACGCAAGTAGTGACCGTATCCCAACATTTTCTCAAATTCAGTAAGTATCAAAATTCAAGGCAAGCTCTGGAAGACATTTCTCTGTCGATGGTTGTTGTTTTCAGCTTACCGTGAAAGATACTGACAGCGAGCAAAACGACAAACAAAAGAAAGTTTCTGAAATTTTTAAAATTCATGTCATGAATACTTAATTACGACTTACCTGTTCGGTATGTGTGAATGACGTCTTTTTTTACTGCACACGCTGACGTGAACTTTCTGGTGAACACCAATGCGGGCAAGAGCCAGGTATTTTTTAATATTATGTTCAATGAGGCGATTCCAATTTCGATATGTTCCAATTCTGTCTTTCAACACCGGAAGTTACGGTTTTGGATTGCATTTCTCGGAAACTCGTGTGTGATTTTCGAATCTTAAAATATCACTCTAAGGGAGCATAGGTTTTATTCAGATGTATCTGGCTAAGTAGTAGATGACACGTTTAATAATAATAAAATCGCATCATTCGACTACGCCAGTATTGGAAAATTTGAAAATATCAACCCGGTTGATGACGGCTATTTGAAGTGCGTCGCACCCAATTCTTTTTTTTTAACTTGTATTTTCGTTTCGGTAGCACTACTCAGTTCAATGGCCTATAAAAGTGACGAAAAGGCATCGTCAGTAGAAGAACAGTACCCACGAGTACTGCTGACAATCCGGAGTACTTCTTCCTTTAACAGACGACCTATCAGGCATTATTGACGCGAACTATTTAAAGAGAAGTCTCTTTCAACCTATTTTCTTCTTTCTCACTCTGCATAGATATGACTTTATTCATGATTTCGATTAAATGACGAACTGCAATTCAACAAATATTCACAAAACTTTTAAAGTAGTAATGTTTTTTAATATATGTTAAAATAAATTGCTGGCGCAAAATAATTTCGACCAGCCCAGCTGATATTCATTTTGAAAGGAAACGATATCAGTGAACTGGAAGAGAATGTATCAATGAGCTCCGATGCTAGGCCATTCTTTTCAGGTGAAGATCATCATATCAGCCCATTCACTTTCTTTTGTTGACAAAGCAAACGTATGCTGGACCCGACTGGGCTGTTTGGCGGAAATTCACGTCTGGATTTGAATAGTGACTCTCGAGTGAAAACTTCAGCATTCTTTATGGCGACTCTCATTTAACGTTTTTTCATCCGTCGCCACAATCTACCGCCAAAGGCAGTAGCCGTGCGTGCTTCAACCGACGACCGCGACCGCGATCCGAACAGGCTTATCGCAACCCTGAGCAGCAGTGAATGACGATGTAATAAATACACCTCGAAACAGGCTGCACATCTGAAAGAGTAATGACATGGTAACAGTTTGGTCTTTCAGTGAAAACCAGCGTGGTTTCGGACCGGCTTAATATGCGCCGTCGGAAGAGCGCACATTTCAACAGCTGACATGCGTCTGGCGATATTTGACCAGTTTTGAAAGGTGAAAATGATCGCTTTATGTTAATTTCTCATTCGGTTATTCAACGTCCGCGTTAAATTCAATTTTTTATCGGTTGCCAGCTGGAACTTTTAGTCGTTAAACTTTGAGATGTTAAAATTACCTTTTCCCGCTGACGGTATATAGTCTCTTCAACGATTTTGTACTTTCCCAACAGTTTCACCAGTCCCCAGCTTTACCGATATTATTCGTGGCTGTTACGATCTTCCGCGACTATTCCTGCTGTGTTACTCGACGATCGCGAAGCGTGTCTTAACCGGCACAACTTTTGTTTTCATGCTGCTTTTGCGGTGGTCATTCGTAACGCATTTTGTGGCGTTGTTTTCAACGAGACTCGCTGCCAGGCGGCGAACACCGGCGATGGTGCCCTAAACTTTCTCGTGCTACTTCCCCAAAAGAACCATGCGAGCATATTGACCACCCGAAATCCAATGATATCGAAGGTTTTCGACCCGACGATTAATATCAGGCAAAAAAGTAATTCAGAAGATAGCAACAACGACGCATTTACCGGCTCCCAGCGGTACTCAATTCGCATTCGAAATTCTCTTCGGTACGTATGTAGTTCTCTTCGGCGGCTCAATGCCCTGAGCAGATTTCGCAGTACTGCGGACTGCATTATGACAGTAGGCTGTGTAAAACGATAAATCTGGCTTTCAGCTTTTTGATTATAGCGTTAGCATGATATCGAGCTGCTGGTTGTTTCCCAGACCGAGCAGATTTTGACGACAATCCGCAGCCTTCAATTTTCGGTATCACCAATTTGAACACACACTGTTTATTCAAATGAGAAGGTGGCATGATCGATCAAAATCTCGGTTCGGCTACGAACGTTACGGCAATACGTAATG
>BGPR01026316.1:0-21622 GCA_013235015.1 Araneus ventricosus | reverse complement strand
CGTTAGAGATAGACATACAGTTCCAATTGGGAAAATGCTTTAAATAAAGGGAAGATTTATATTTTATGTTTTTTGAGTGAATGAATATATTCCTGTAAAAGTTACGAAATCTAATTTTTTTTATACGGTTCCCCGGACCTATCAGTCATATTTAGTAAAATATTCTTGACACTCTAACATTTTAAACAGAAATGTCCCACTCTTCTGCGACTGAAACTGAGAGAGTTATGGAGCTTTGAACACCGCCGACTTAGACCGCTTTACACCCTGAAGACAATCCCCTAATCAATGCGCAGCACTTGATCGACGAGGCCGCTGATTGCTTAAAAATCATGAAATTCAAAGCTCCATAACTCTGTCAGTTTCAGTCGCAGAAGAGTGGGACATTTCTGTTTAAAATGTTAGAGTGTCAAGAATATTTTACTAAATATGACTGATAGGTCCGGGGAACCGTATAAAAAAAATTAGATTTCGTAACTTTTACAGGAATATATTCATTCACTCAAAAAACATAAAATATAAATCTTCCCTTTATTTAAAGCATTTTCCCAATTGGAACTGTATGTCTATCTCTAACGGTTTAGAAATCAGCTATTGCACCACGATAAGTGTGGACACCCTGTATATGGACTTCATTTTTTAAATTAACATTTGTATATTGGTATAGTAACACGTTGAGCTTTATTTGGTGTGGTTCCCCACACGAATAATCTGTATTTGATGCCACTGCATTTCAAATTGTATGAATGTATCTCTTTTTAATGTATTATATATATAGTAAAGCACTGTTTAGACATCTTCAAGGGAGTGACGTATAAATGAAAAGACGTATAATGGAAATTTCACTAAAATACTTCGTTTATCACAAATTGAATGCTACAAATGCAAATTCATTAAGAAGTATTAATTTTTAAGATAGTACTAGTATCTTACTACATAGTATGAAAACCAATAATTAATTTTTTAAATAAAAAGTTTATCATGAAAGTGAGAAAAATCATACCTTTATTGCCTATCTTGAGTACTGATTACACACATCTTATACGATTTATGTGCATGCAGGCAGGCATTTAATTAAAATAATTTTGAATCGTCGTCTGGCGTGCTGATTGTCTGTGAATATTAAGCACAGTACTATGAATCGAATCAAGTTCACTGAGGGTTCTTTCACTATTCTCTTGACAAAAGAAATGAGTTGGAGGTTCTTCAATAGCGTCCACTCCCTCTTTAAAGGAAGGTGGAATAATTTCATCATCATCACCGCTTAAATTAGCACCAGACGATTTGTCTCCTATTAATTCATCAAGTGTGAATAATATGATATCTTTGTTCACATACTAGAAAGGAGAAAATTCGCGTCTTAGAACGGGGGAAAACGACGCATAACCGAAGCTTTGCTTTGTATAAACGAAGCAATTGATCATTACAACGAATCGGGACTTTGATCAAACGACGTATAAATGAGATGCGCATAAACGGCGCTTTACTGTATTATTATTTTTGAGGAACAATTACAGAATATTTTTATTCTGTAATTGTTTTGAATGTTTCAATGTTTAAACAATGCATCACTTCTTCTTTGTCCTCTTCCCCGCCGACCGTTAAAACGCTCCAAGCCCAATGAGTGAGGGGGTCGGCGTGGGTAACAAATAAATAGAATTTCTCCATCACACTGGAAACACTGAAATTAACAAATTTCACTTCATAAAACAGCGGGAAAAATTTCCTGTTTTCATGCACATTTAATACAATAAACAGAGAATCCAAAAGCCATCTTTCCTTCGATTTTTATGTTTATTATATTAAGTACACTTGTCTTTCTATCTAAATACTGTTATGCATCTTTTTTGTCCTTGTATTATCGCTAGCTGATATAGCTTGCGTCCCTCGGTATAAAGATATTTTCAAGTTGAATTACTTCACACTTTAAACTTAACTAAACAGTTTTTCGCAGCTGCTTCCTTCCTTGGTTTCAGTTCGTCTTATCTCGTGCCACCCGACCCCTCGGCCAACCCCTCTTTTCCTTTTGTATCCCTACTTCGAACCACTCGGGATTCAATTTTTCCTTCCCCGTCATTGCTGCAGCTACAACAGAAGTACCTTCATATCATGGCTTTTATTGCCATGCCCCGAAGTACCATTTTCTTTCTTCTGATAGGAAAAATGCCGCACAGCGTTCCATTCCCTTCGGTAGCAACCGGACTCAATGACCTTGAGTGACTTTACACACTCATTAGGATCATTTAAAAACTTGTGAAAATAAAACAGAGAGAGTAATTAACTAACGTCTTTGCATTATTGTGCAACCGTATTAAGAAGGTGTGTATGCTGCGACATAAAAGCGGAAGTAAAAAGTCTGCCTTGGAGTTAATGTCCCAAGCAATTGTTTTGATAAGAAAGCAATATTTCCCTGACTTTAACAGTTAGTTTTATGATAATTGAAAGCATTATTGCAATGATTGCGTTTTTGAAATGTTTATTAAAATTAGAGAACAAATTACGCGGCAGTGAGATTAGTAAGATTAAAAAGACAATGTTTTGCTCTTCACGGTGGTGTATGAATGATCCGTGCGATAAATGTTGCGGAAGTTATTGGCTAAACACGTCGAAAATTAGCTTGGATTTTGTTATTTAATTGAATATTTTAAAAATAAATTAACTTTCAAAGTTGAAAGTGGTATAATTGGCCTAGAAATGTACCTCAGAATGTCATGCAAAAATTTCACGTCACTACCGTTCACCGTTTAGGAGGAGTTCTTGATGTGACCGACGGACAGAAAAAGGGATGCATTTTCAGCTCATTATTATGGATGCAGGGTGTCCACTCCAAGTAATACTCACGGTAACATCGTTCCTCCACAGCTGATTTCTAAACCTTTAGAGATAGACAGGCGCATTCTTCTAGCTGGGAAAATGTTTTAAATGACGTATTGTATTTCATGCTGTTTGAGTGAATGAAGGTGCAGCAAAACTACGAATTCTCTTCTGTTCAGTGTCGGCGACTCGGGGGGCGAGGGGACAAGCCCCCCACTTTCCACGGGGAAAATTGATTTTTTATTTTATTTTAGCAGGCCAAAACTAGAAATTATGAAAAAAGTAGTGTCCTGGAAAGTTAAATAAGTGATCACTGTTGCTTGATTTTCAATTAACCCTCTAACATTCACGAAAATTTGAAGCCGGATGTCTTCAAATGCCTAAAAATGAGGATAATCGTCAAAATTGCTATCAGTATTATCTACCCACCCCCACTTTAAGGCGACTCCTGCTTCTTAGTTACTACTGGTCAGATGGATGGGAAGAATGCCTTTGTTCACTCAGCATGATTGATCACTGCGACATCTGTTAGAGGGAAAATGGGACCGACTTTGAAATTATCTAGCCTTTTTCAGCTTGATAAGTAATTATCATTGGAAATGTGGAAATTTATGCATTTACAATTGTTTTAAAACATTGTCGTCAAAATAAGCTCCACAGCGAGCGTCTTCTTTCATTCTGAAATCTTTTTGATGATTCGTGATGAGCCATAATTTGCAAGACACTCGATGTCGTATCCCGTTGGCTAATGACCTACCAGGGGATCCTTATAGTGGAACTTCCCATGATAGCTGGTCACCTACTCTGATACTAACGTGTTTTCTCATAGGAACAAGAATTGTTCATCCTGCCCTCGAGCAGTTCTTTGGTCAGTAAAGTATTCACCTTCTCTCCGGTTCATGACTTCTGTGAGTTTAACGCAGGGTTATTTCATTGTAGTCTAATACAAGTTACTCTGTTGAAGCAGAAATATTCTTTTCAAACATGGTAGTTACTTTCCAATTGCATTAGGATAATTGCAGGAATATTTCACTGGGTGGAAGAATACGGTCTGTGGCTTTTTACTGCACTGTCAACTAACCGAGTACAGTGTTTTCATTAGCTCTGTCGTTTAGCATTAACATATGAACACATTTTTGCGGAAAAATTCAATTTTTATTTCATTTTAACTGCCTAAAACTGGGAATTATATATCTAAAATTCAAAACTGTCCGGAAAAGCTAGTTAATTTTGTAACTAATTTTTTTAATTATTACTCTCCTACACACCGTGGTACTTTTAGGTGTCTGTAAATTTTTTGTCCGCCTCCCATTTATTTTTGATCGTTTTGTGAAATTAAATGCAATATGTGTGCATCATTCACTTACAAATTTTCATTTTCGCCCCAAGCCAGCATTGAGATCGCATTACTGTACGCATGTATGAAGAGATTTCTGTTATCCGTCACAGCCCCGGTGACGGTAAATCGAGGTTTCCCTGTGCTTATGAAAACTGACAAAATTTAAATTTTTATACGGTTTCCCGGTGCTGTTAGTCATATTTAGTAAGCAAACAATCAATGATTTAAAAAATTTATAAAATTATTATTTAAAAAAGAAAGCAAAATTAAAACTGCAACAAGAAAAAATTTTTTTTAATATCATACAAAAAATTAAAATGAATAAAAGAATTTAATTGTAAAAAGAAATGAAATTAGAAAAATTACGACAATGTTTAAGATGCGCGCCATTGCAAAGATTTTGTCCTTAGAAATAGTCTGGAATATACAGTTTAAAAAAACATTTATGCGTAGTTGAAAATGGAAAATAAGGGCTTTTTTCTCTCTCTTTTAATATTTCTGAATTGGTCTACTTCCCTTGCTAGAAAAGAGATTTCTGTCTCGGCCTCTTCTTTCCTTCCTTTCTTTTTTCTGCCTTTCTATTCCTCTTATGGGAATATAGATGGCGCCACGGAGACTAGTGTTTAATGTTTTGCTTTTCTCGAAAGCGCGGGCAAATTATTTTAATCTGGCTTGTTTCTACAGGGGTAAGTTTTTTTGATTTTACCTTATGAAAGCTTATTAATTAAGCTTGATGACTAATATTTTATTGGTCTTATTAGCGTATTTAATGTTTTTTCCTTTTTCTTTTTATGTTTGTTCTTGTTCTTGTTTGTACCTGGTTCCTCTTTTTTTGGGGAGTTCGGGCTATGAGAAGCTCTGTCTTAGCCTAAAATAGGCCTGCTTCTACAGAAAATACCCAAAATATTCTTTTGAATCCATTTCGAATAGTTTCTAGACCTTGAAAAAGTGAACTAGAATGGATTCCTTGTTTTTGTTGTCTGCTTTTCGTTTACTTCAAATTACTATAGGATTGCTTGTATTACTTTCTTTTTTTTAATTTTGGCTTTATTGGTATATCTGTCTGTCATATTTAGTAAAATATTCGTGACGCACTAACGTTTTAAATAAAAAATGTCCACTCTGCTGAATAGCTCCAATGACTGAGTTATGAAGCTTAGAAGTTCGTTATTTTAAACCAATTAATGGCCAAGTCGAGCAACCACTGGCTGTTGAATGGGGGATCTTCCTCGAGGCAGGCATTGGCATGATCTTAAATTGACTAAAATAGCGATATTCAAAGCTTCACAAGTCAGAGTCGAGGAGGCCCTGTAATTTAAACTACTCATAGTTGAAATTCGACCCGGAGTCCATCTGAATTCGTAGGAAAGGAATTCATTCATGAAGTAATTCAAATTACTCAATTACGTCGAGGGGATGATTTGTCATTTGCTCGAAGTGCGACAAGCATTTTGAATATCAAGCTATTCGAGTTTTGACGTGAAAACGTCCATCCGCTCGTTACAGTGTTAGTCGGTGGATCTTTCTTGTGTGACAAAATGCCGTCAGATTTGAATCGCTAATAACTACGAGACTAATAATGCGAAAAGAATGGTTGACCCCACAACGGATAGATCATGTCTGTAAGAGTTTGTCGCATAGTATTTGTTTCTCCTGTGAGGTTATCGTACCAATGTAGGCGCACGCGTGTGGTTGTTACGAATTAGCTTTATGTAGGGTTATAAATAAGTGTAGCGTGGAAACGCGTTTAGAAGGTTGATTCTGGTGTCATTTTAAAGAGCTAGAGGAGTATTACTAGGTCCCAAAATTAGTCAATAAATATATTTATCAGAATATAAGGAAAAATCGATATTAAATTGAAAATTTCAAACTCCGCATGTTTTTTGATTATAACATGCACAGTTTTCTTTCGAATTATACAAAACTTACAGAATACCTGGCAATGCGTAAAACAAACAATGTATTCAAGTTTGAATTCAAAAATTTGAATATTACGGAAAATATGAGTATTTGTAGTAAATAATGTTTTACTGCGCATACACGAAATGTAGTTCTATATACTGTCAACAGATGCCACCATCAAAAGCTACACTAAATAATACATAAGAAAGGAAAAATTCGAAACATGATACGTTTTCTTTTACCTTTTAATGGAACTTGATTTTTTTTAATTGTCTTTTTTCGTGTTTTAAGATGAAATGTTTTGGTGTTTCTGTGTGTGTTCAACTTTTAAATGATTTATTCAATTATGAATTTTTTTTATGGTTTAGCGATTAGAACTTTTATATTCTTACCATGTTTTTAATGTTTTTATGACGACTGTAGACAGCCTTTAATTTTCTAATGACTTTTTTTAATATCTTTAAGATTCATTGATTGCGGCTTTTGTTCTTTGTGTGTTTGGTGCTCATCCTGTTTCTGCACGCTGCAACTGGAGTTTTTCTCTGTAGTGCGCTTTTCTTCTAAGCTAGAAGATTTGTGCCCGTCTGAGACGGGCTCTTGGCTTGCTAACAATAACTCACATCTGATTGTCACAGATTTATGAACGAAAGTTGTAGTAGAAAATCTCATGCACACTGGCAGAGTGCTTAAGAAATTTAAAAAAGCATGGAATACAGAAATGGAACTAACTTTCGTTTTGTTAATAACTTTTATAATTGCTTTCGTTTCGTCCGAGTAAAAATAATGCAAAATCCATTAGCAGAAAAAAAAATACATTACAAAATACAAAATAAAAAAAATGCTGAATTGATGAAGCCAGATTTTTAAGAAACCAGAGTTCCTTTCCAAATTTAGATTCAAAATTTAATTATATTAACAGGTTCTCGTTATATAGGTTTTATAAAATTTTTAACGCGTTCTCTGATGAACTCGACATTTTTAATATGTCTCTAGGTGCTTTTAAGTCGAAATGTTTGCATCTTTTAAATACATGATACGTTTCATTTTGCGTTTCGACAACATTTTAGATTTTTACGCTATTTGATTTTCCGTGTTCTTACGTATTCGACCAGTTTTTTGGCGCCGTGTTTGATTTATTTTTATCTTAAGTGTTGCATTTTTTTTAAAATTTCAAGTGTGTATTAACATTTTTAAACTTTTAAACTCCCGGTGTGTTTTTTATTAGACTCGGTGTTTGCGTGTTTTGACTTTTTGACCCTCGCTTTTTGGAAATGAACTTTAAATTAAAAAAAAAAAAAAAATACGGCTTTTGGTGTCATAGTGTGTCTCAAAGTTTTGCGATTATGTGTTTTCGTTTTTAATTATATATACGTTTGCATAAGTTTTATGATTTTATGTATTCTCTGTGTTCTACTTTTTGCTTTCTAAGGCATATTCTTTTTTATTTACTCATTGTGACTTTTGTTCTTTGTGTGTTTGTCAGCACTCTGTAAATGGAGTTTTCTCTGTAGTGTGCTCTTCTGTAAATAAATAAATAAATGAATGCGAAATTTAAATAAATCAATTGAGATAAATAAATAAGCGTTCTCTCTTGCAGCCCGGCGTCGGCGACCAGCAGAGCGCGGGCGTGCAGAAAGCGGTGGCGTGGCAGCAGTTCGCCTCCCTGCTCTCCCCCTCCATCCCGCAGGTGGTGGAGTTCGCCAAGCGCATCCCCTCCTTCCAGGACCTGCTGCAGGACGACCAGCTGCTCTGCATCAAGCTCGGCTTCTTCGAGGTGTGGCTGGTGCACGCGGCCCGGCTCTCCGGCGACGCGGGGCTCACTTTCGCCGACGGCACCTGCGTCTCCAGGCACCACCTGGAGCTCATGTTCGACGTGAGATCCCTTTCCCACATACTTACTACGGATTTTAGCGAAACGACGGATAAGATTAAAATTTCTACGAGTTTTCTCCCCTCGCGCGCAGGCACTGGCGTCTCGTCCATTAGGGATGCAAAGCTGCAGTTCCCCTGAAATTATTTTAAAAGCTTGTAATTTCGTTTTTATTCTAATTGGCTTACTTTTCCACTTTGAGAGTTCTGTGATCAACGAAAAGACAAAAAGTAATGAAAAACGTGAAAGGAAGACGGAAAATCGATCAAGCATGAAGAGAGAGACAGACTAGAGCTGCATAGAGTTTTGGCCCTACAAAGAGATCAAAATTCGTACGCTGAGAAACTGCAGCTGTCAGTCGAAAGAAAAAGCAACCCTTTCTCCTTCTGAAATAAGATGTCCTTGAACTGCGCTTTCCACAGCTCTCGTTTGGCGTGACTTCCGCCTTTGCCTTCTTCATTTGACTGTTTTTCGCTTTCTCTCAGTAGTCCAGTCATCAAGTAGTTTGTTTAAATCAAATTCTGGACAAGTTGTAATTTTTTGCTCCTTTATGTTTTTTGGGGGGTGCTGATGACGAATCTGATGTTTGTCCCCCCCCCCCCAAATTTTTGTTTGAATTTTAGTTTTAGCCAAAAAACATGAAAAAAATTTTCCCAGTTTTTCGCTTATAACTCAAAAAATATCCATTTTTAGTATATCATCATTATATACCAAAATAATCAGCGCAAAATTTTCTACAACTTAGGTCTGCACAACTTTTGCAGCACTGCTCGTTTCTGAGCTGACGAGCCGCCACTGCTCGCAGGGCCGGATTTCCCACAGGGCCAACCCAAGTGATGACATAGGGCGCAGCCGTCAAGGGGCGCATGTGCAGATAAATGAACAACCAAATATTTGCTAACTTTTCAGTATTATTTTGAAAATGATGTTTTTGAATTATACTTTGCGTTGAATGTATTGAACGATACATATTTTCGTCTCCTGTGGACCTCAACGTCTCTTACTCTTTTTCTGCATTGAAATCGATTGAATAAGATCTGTCCACTTCATTGACCCTTCAAGCCTACTCACAAGAGCGTGAACGAAGAAGTTCTTGTAGGCATTTCACACGATTTCAAAAAAAAAAAATGGATGCAGTATTTTTGCAGGTGTTAATGTTGTGTTATTTCATAAGTGGTGTAGTTTGGAATTAAAAATTTAATGTGTTCAAAAGATTATAAAGATTATATTGAGTGATTATCCGTTTCAGAGACAAACTATTGTGTACTAACTTTTTTGAGAGGGGGCGCAGAATATGCTTTGACACAGGGCGTGAAAATGTGGAAATCCGGCCCTGCTTGCGCGCAATCGTTTTAGTTGCATTTCTTGACGATACAGGTTCTTTTTCTACATTTCCGTATTTTTGAAGAATCTCTTGTAATTATTTCTAATTCTTCTAATATTAGTGATATATATGTGTTTCTTGTAATATTTATCCAGATAAGATATTTTTTAAAAAATAGAAATATATGATTACTTAAAATAATATGAAATATATAAATGATCATAAATGAAAAATTCTGACGCAAGCCTGTTTCTGTGTGTGTAGAGTGAAACCTCTCTGAGCGGCCAACCCTCCGTTCTGAGAAAAATTGGCCGCTCAGAGGGGGTGGCCGCCCTGAAGGGTTTTCGTTACAATTACAAGATAATTCTATAATACATAATATAAACAAGTCTGACACATATTTCTTATTTAAAATGAAGTTTGAGACTTATCTAAAGAGAAAATAGTGCTTTATTTAATAATTTTTTACATTTTTTGAGGATACAATTTGTGACTGTTTTAAGTTTTTACCCTTCTCGGAAAAAAAACATTTTTTCAAGTTCGTTTTTCAGTTTAAAAAGTAAATCTGTAGCCGATGCGTTTGTTAAATGAGATGAGCGAACCCACCCGGCGGCCGTTCAGAGGGGTTGGGTGGCCGTTGCTAGGGGTTATTTTAACATTAGGTCTATGGGCCGAAAAATCCGTGCCACGAAAAATTGGCCGTTAAGAGGGGTGGCCGTTCGAAGAGGTTTCACTGTATCTATATGCGCGTTCGTCTTCCACCTTCGCAGACCTTCTGCTACGGAGAGCCGCCTTTCCAATGATGGCATGTATGCTTTTCTGTTGTTATATTCTACTCTTAACGCATTACGACTTGAAGTTTAACGTGATAGTGTTTATAGGATGGCTTGCTGTCGGTAACATGCATGAAGAAAGAATCTTTCAAAAGGTTTTGCAGTACAGACTGTTGGATCCAATAGGCAGGCAGTTACTTCTCACTAGAAAGTAGTTTGCAAAATTTAACTTGGAGACGGATACTTAAAATGATCTAAAACGTTTGGGATATATTCATTCAATTGGAATACAACTCTGAAGACAAAATAATCTTTATATACGGAAGCATATATTAAATTAATACAAAACTATTTATTTAGTTAATTGCTACGAAACCGTCATTTGAACCTTTCTTATCTACAGGTTTTGTGCAGGGTTATTCAGAACAATTGTACCTATTACAGACGACAATACTTTCTTTGAAAATAATAATAGGAAGAAAACAATCTGAACTTAATACAGAAAGAAGCCCTAAAGTGGTGTTTGCGTTTGTGCCATTTGTAATTGGCGCTATTGTTCTGAATAACCCTGCATTTGTGAGAAATTTTGAAATCTCTTCCGTAGTTTTGATTTCTATAGTATAAAAGGTGTTTATGATTTCACTTTTGTTATAATCTCTTGATATTCCTCTCTCTTCTGCAGAGGGAATTCGTCTCCATGATCTTCAGCTTCGTGTGTTGGATAAATGATTTGCACCTGAGCGACTGTGTCATCGGTCTCTACTCGGCTGTTGTACTCGTGACGGCAGGTAATTAATTTTAAAAATAATTTGACGCATAATTTCTTTTTCAAAGAGCACAGGCTCCAGCCAGTGGAATTCAAACCCAAAAACACTTAGGCAAATATAGGTATACGAGAAAATTGTACAAAATCATGTGAGTTCCCTCAAGATTCTAGTGGTTGTATTACGGAGTGAGGCGTGTTCTGTTTTGCCACCCTGCTATTTCTAGAAGGTTAGGTGTCACCAAGGACAACCGGAACATTCTCGCTAATCAAGTCCATCCTGCAATGCTGCATCTCTTACCCGTCCTTGAGGGGCCTTTCACGGATGATGATACCACTATTCACTCTGTATGAAGTGTACAACAGTGGTTCTGTGAAGATAACTCCGAATTTCAACATCTATCCTGGCTACCGCATAGTCCAGATCTGAATCCTATACAAGTGAGGGGTCTTTCATGGTTGATAATGCCGCCATCCAATGTTCAGAACTGATCAACAGTGATTCCTTGAGCTTGACTCTCTGTTGCAACTTCTACCTTAACCACCGCAAAACACAGATATGTATCCTATAGAAACGTTTGGGAAGTGTTGGAAGGACGCATTCGACAGCAATCTCCTGTGCCTTCTAGTTTGGAAACCTTCTGTCCAACGCCTGATATTCTCTGGGCTTAAATACACTGCAGCATTTTGTAGAATCTGTTCCAAACCGAACACGGTATATTTCGTGCTAAAGGGGACTCTGAAAAAATATCGAACCAAAGTTTTCAAATTCATTGGCCAGTACCTGTAAATATTTATAGTTTTCAATATTCATAATCTGTTTTATTCATTTTTTGAAAAGTAGTTCTAATCTTGTTCTGTCAATTTTTATTTTGTAAATTCATTAGTATATGTATTCTTTTTATGCATATTTTCCTTTAAATTTTAAGATCATCTGCATTTGCCACTTTTAAAAATATCTAATTTCCTCCGTTTGAATATGTAAAGATGAAGGAAATATATAAAGGTGCAGTTTTCTGGGTTCCCAAATTCGAGTACACATTGCTAGACAGAACCTAAGAATGGACGTTTCGGTAAAAAACCCCTACAAGGGCAGTACCCAGACGCCCCGTGTTCCCGGTAACCCTGCCTTATCTTATAAAAAACTTTTATATTATTATTTAAATCTTCCCTCTTTTTACTTTATACATTGAAGAAGTTCTGTAATCGTCAAAAAGTTCGTCATAATGAATAAATATGTTTAGATTATCTGCCTTAATATATATATATATATATATATATATATATATATTTAAACCATTAAAACTCAAATAACATTTTCATCATATACACCTATTAAACCCTCATTTAAAATTAAATATAATAAACAATATATCCTAATATTATTCACACAATGAAATACAGAAAGCTAATAAGATTAAAAACTATTACTATGAAAAAGCCAATCCAGATATGGAATTCCAACAATCAAATGCCAATCGATCTGAGGAATCGATTATGTCACATTATTTCGAAATTTATAGGCACCGACCTTCTGTGAGGGCCAATTGTTGGAAAAAGACAACAAATATAGGAGTAAATCTCCAAAATACATTAAGAAAAGAACGAGAAAATTAACTAAATGCTTACTGCTTCAAAGTCATACCAAAAAATGCCAAAAACTAAATACGAATTACAGTTCCACATTTATTGTGAAGATATTTTAACTAAAAAATGTTATATATACCATATTAAATCATCATTAATAATTAAACTATAGATTTATATTTTTTAAGAACGTTATATTAACCTATTTTAATTTGATATTAACATTTAAATAATGGCGTAATTCCTCATATTATCATTTGCAAACTATTTCTAATAATAGTGGCGCCATCTACTAATGTTAAGATGTATTAAAATCTCACTGAAATCAAAGGATATGAATATTTCAAATTAATCAATTCTAATATACTATTCTTTTAAAGGTGTTAATAAATTTTTGTTAATATAAGCAAGCATGAAATTAATAGGAAATCCATATATCAGGGCATTTTCAATAAATGTATCGATATAGGATCTCTGTTTTTTACTATCTGTGATTAAAATATTGCTTCTATGTAAATAGTTCAGGTTGATGTTTCGAAAGATTTAAATACTTATATTGCTATTCCAGAATGGTAGCCTATTTATATTAAACATAAAAGTGTTTTTTTTTTATCAAAAAGGCCTAAAACACTGATTTTCATCCCTAATGCCAAACCAAAAACAGAGAGAGGAGTTTTGAATAATTAAAACAAAAGTACGATGTGATAGCATTAGAGAAAAGTAAGAATAAATATTTTACCTACCAGAAGGACGGATGTTGACGTGGCAGTGCTTGCGAGGGTCACGGTAGAAACTGGCGTTGAAGAGGTGTGAACAGCGTATCGAGTCACAAGTTTCGCGCTTAACTTTTTTTGTTGCCAGGGGAGTGTAGTATGTTGGGAACGATGAAGATTAAATGGAAGAGCGATAACGATAGAAAGCGTAGAGAAATAGTGAAAAAAAATCAGTAATATATGAAAAACCAGTGAAAAATGTCTAAAAAGTAGAATATCATATCGTTTTCGAGGTAAAATATCAGACATTATCAACTTGAGTGACCCTTCTGCGAAGATTATACTTCGCGTCGACATCTCTCTGATAAGCAATCCTTTACTTACATCTTAAATCCATTAATCAGAGGTTCGTAAAGTGAGGAGAGAGTTTCATTAATGTTGAGGCTATTTCTTAAGTGCATGATTTGCTTTTTGGTTAAATAAGTGTTATTGCAGATTTTGTTGATTCTTATAAGTTGATTGATAATTGTGTTTTTGTAGATTTTATGTGAGATATTAGAGTTCCAAAAAATAAATTTACTGACGTTAAATTTGAATTCGTTTCTTTTGTCGTGAATGTCAATTTTTAAGTCGTTTCTGTGATCTAAACATAAATCAAGAAAGATTGCTGGAGATTGATTGTCGCTGGTAATTAATTAGTTTGAGTTCTCGCTTTTAATTAGTTTGAGTTCTTCTGGGTAGATGGTATTACAAATAGAGCTGAAGCCTTGAAAATTAAAAATTATAATATCATCAATAAATCGGAGGGCAGATTGGAGGTTTAAAACGAAATTCCTTTCGAAGAAATGAAGAAAAAGGTTGGCTAGTAAAGATAAGAAATGTGTTCCTTGTGGAATGCCTTTTATTTGTTGGAAAATATTTTCTCCTTTAAAGATAAAGTTATTGAATATGCAGTAGTTGATGAGGTCTTCCCAGAAAGTTAGTGGGATTTTAAAAAGAGGTTTAAGATCATAGAAATAGTTCATTAACACCTCTTGCAATTTATTTATTGGAATACTTGTGAAAAGATCTTGAAAGTCGTAGGTTTCTGTTGTATCAATTTTGTTATTATTTAGGAATTCAATTACTTTGTTATTGTTTTTGATAATCCATGTAAAATTTTCTTGCTCAATATGATTTAGGATGATATTAATATGTTTTGAAAAAATGGTTCCAGGTTTGTTCATGTAGGTGTTATTGCCGCAGGTGATATATTTGAATTTAATTGGCTGTTTATGAAATTTTGGATCTATAACAATATATGGTAGATTATTATTTGAATTATGGCATCTAATTTTTTTGTTAAGTGCTGAAATTTTTTTCTTAATAGTGATAATATTTGATTTATTGAGATTGTAAGTTTCTGATTATTTTAATTGCTTGTCTAAAATTTCGAGATAGAATTTTTTGCAGATAATTGCAAAGTTGCCGGGCTCTTTATCAATAGGGGTTATGATGAATTGTTCTTGCAGAGCTTTGATATTATCCTTGATATTTCGGTAGTCATTCGGTTGGTTTATATATATATATATATATATATATATAACTTGTTATATATGAACATACAAAATGCAATTCATAAACTAAAAATTCATTAATTAAATAAAATAACCAAATCTAAAATAAAATCTAAAAAATTGAAAATATTATAGATACTAAGAGCAAAAGGTAAGTTTAAGCATATAATTGTTAACATGTAAATGAACTCTGTTACTACCAAAACTATTGAAATATGGCAATCCAAATATATGGAGTTTTCAACAATTAAATTGGTAGCTTGGCTGTGGACAAGTTTAGCCAGGTTAAATCAATTTTGCTGTACAAACCATCCCTATTACTAAAGTTGTTGAAAAAACAGAAAGGGTAATTTACCCTAAAATGAAAGAATTTAGAATGAGAAATCATACACTAACAAAATATCATCGTTATATGGAAAGTATTAAAATTAAATCTATGAAATTCATCAATATATTGCACTAAAAACAATAAATACACCATTCAATAAAATATCCATACTTATTCACTAAGAATTACAGAATCATTGTTTTTAATTACCCTTTACCTGTAATCCATATTTTAATATAAACCGCCACTTAGCTTGACTTCACAGATTGCCAGAAATATATATATATATAGTAATATAAACCAAAATATAACTTGTTATATATGAACATACAAAACAAAGTAAACAAGACATATATATATGCTTCTTGATATGTCTTGTTTATGATCATATATAATAAGTTATGTATATATATATATATATATATATATATATATGAGAGAGAGAGAGAGAGAGTATAAATCGAAAAATGAAAGAGTATAAAATGTGAAATGAAACAGCGCTTTTGGATTTGCAGCTTATTGTGTTTGTGATATATATATATATATATATATTCAATATATACAAATATTAATCTAAAAATTTAAATAAAATAAAGTTATCTTATCAATATTCATACAAATGAAATACAAAAGATAGTTTGATTATATACTATTACTACTATGAAAAAGACAATCCAGAATTGGAATTCAAACAATCAAATGCCAATCGGTCTTGGGAACCGATTTGTCTCATTAATCGAGATTTGTGGCACCAACCCTCTGCGAAAGTAAATTGTTGGAAAAACAGAAAAGTAGGGGAATAAATCTCCAAAATCTTTCAAGATTAGAAACGAGAAAGTATATAATTTAAAGCATACCAATTCAATAGTCTTAATTATTGTTGTGACTTGAGCGCTATACTAAAGGCAGTTCCGCATTTAACGTGAAAATATTATTTCTAAATTAGGCTATTAATACTATATTAAATATCCTTAAAAATTAACTATAAATTTAAATTTAACCTTTTATAATAATATATATTATTTTGGAAATGTACATAAAAATAAAAATGAATATATGATGCAATCTTACTCTTAATCTAGTGGAGCCATCTACCTATGTAGTGAAATACTAATATCTTTGTGAATTCCATTATATATGATCAAATCTAAAATAAATCTAAAAGACTATTAGTTTAATGGTGTTAAATATTTCTTATTAACATAAGCATACATGAAATTTATAGGATATCCATATCTCATAGCATTTTCAAGAAATGTATAAATATATGACCGCTGTTTATATCTGTCTTTGACTAAAATAGTGTTTCTACGAATATAATTTAAGACGATATTGCTATAAATTTGACGACTGATGTTGCTATTCCAAAAAGGTAGCTTGTTTATATTGAACTGAAAAGTGTTTCTTTTATCATATGTATATATATGATAATATCAACCATTAAAATTTTCATATCTGAGTATTCAAAACAAAATTAACAAGTATATCTATAATGCAATACAAAAACTTAAATTCTATATTAAAATACAAATATTTTTTATTAAAATACACATTTTTAATTAAACTCATCCTAATTATGATCTAATATATAAAATGCTATAAAAATGTCATGACTGAAAATTCAAAACAAAATTAAATATTTAATTAAACTAAAATCTAAATTATAATCCAATAAATAAAAATACTAAATATATAAAAGGAGCATATGGGAATTTGGAATATATCTATATACTAAGTTACTATTATTACTATTGAAAAAGTCAATCCTAAAATTTGGAGTTTTCAAAAATTAAATTGGTTGCTCAGCTTTGGACGAGAAATAGCCAGTTAAATCGATTTTGTTGTACAAACCATCCCTGTTCCAATTTTTGAAAAAGCAGAAAGGGTAATAAATCCTAAAAATGAAAAAAGATAGGAAAATATCATATTTAACTCTAAAATTATTGCAACACTATAGAAAAAGAATCTAGTATTTATCTAATATAAAATTTAATTATATTGCACCTATTAAATATTGAACTTAAAATAATGAATTCAATATTCAATAAAAATACTCAATCCTTTTAAACTAGGAATAATAAAATCAATGTGTTATACTTAGCCTTTACATATATTAAAGATATCACTACTAACCAACACAAAGAGTAAAATGTCAACGCTAAATCAGCATTAATCAGCAAATTATTTTAATTTCAAAAATTAGTCTGATACCTAAATTCCAAATCCCAATATAAGTTAAAATTCATAAGATTAATTAAAAATCCGATATTTTTTTAAAACTAGCTATTGAAAAATTTTAAATTTTATAATATTTTAAGAATTATTTTTAATACTGGCGCCATCTATGTAATATTGTAAAAACTAAAAGAATATTGACCTTTTTGAAAGAAAGTTTATCAATAGAAATAACAAAAAAATATACAGAATGAATAACCAAGAAATATAAGTATAATATTAAATACTAAAATAAATGGTTTATTATAAGTAACTTATATATATATATATATATATAACTCTAGCTTGATTGTTGATTTATTTTCGAATTTTGGTTCATAACTTACATTTCAAAATTCTCATTTTTGATCTTATGAAACAGCGATTGTCAAAAATTCCTACTAAAGATCCCATTTTAAAGTTGCACTTCATTTTTAATTTCCAGCATCCTATTTTTGACATGATTCCTTTCTCTTCCATTTTCAAAAATGCACAGCAGTTTTTTCCTATTAAAAACATTTGTTTACAAAAGACTTTTAAATATGATGTTTCTTTTGGCAGAAAAATCTTCAATTACACTAATGCCTCTTTTGACATTGTAGTAAAAACAGCCAAATGTTTGTGTGACAAAGAATCATTTTCTCAATTTATTGACAAAGATTCTGGTCATATTGTTACGGGTTAGAGTCTTTGTTGGCGTTGAAGAACTGGAGGCTAGGATAGTGTGCTTACAGACGACATGTTAAAGAGCACTTGGCGAGAACGCTTTGACATTCTTCATATAGGGCGCGCGTTGAAATCGACTGAAATGCGCGGTCTCGTTAAAACTTGATAACAGTACTTTACAATGTATCCAAACAAAGATATTTCTACTTGCGATAGTTTTCGCACTATACATTTTTGAAATCAGGGCAAGACTCTGTGCTCATCCTGTATTATTTACTTTTTTTACGAATATGATTTTATTAATATAAGAAATAAACTACCTAACAAAATGAAAAAAGGCAAAATATGAGAAAGGTTGAAAAATGTCAAAAGAAAAGAAAAAAGAATTCGATGGATGCACTTTTTCAAGGTGTCACCCACCTGCGGGGATTCTAACATATAACAACAGGAATTCTTTTCTGTATGGGATTGCGACAAAAGTCAAAAAATTAATTTAAGAGAATTTTCTGGAACCCATGTGACCCCGAAGAATTCCAAATGAGAGAGAAAGAAGAGAAAAGAAAAAGAGAAAGAAGGAAAAACTATCCAAATACTCAATTAACTTGTCTTTATTGCTAATAAGCAGAAGGAAGAAAAATACAAAACTTGCCATCTGCCTCCAGAGATGCAAAAAACATGTCCGCATCCTCGCCTTTTTCCGAAATATGGCGCCGTAAATACAAGAAAGGAAGTTACCGAGGGAGAAGGCAACGAGCCTAGATATTTCATTGTTGTCTTGGTAGCTTGCAGCATTCAGATTGCTCCATATGCTTTGTTGTATCTTATTTTATTTAATTTTGTATTTTATTGATTTTGTGTTTTATCGTTATAAGTTATATTCTTTTTGTATTAATTAGCTTATTAATATAAGGTTATTCAAAACAATTGAACTGATTACAAATGGCTATTACTTCCTTGTAAACAACGACGGGAGTAAAAGCTTGAATACAATCCTGAAGGAAGTTTAGACTTTTGTTTGCGTACGTAAAAACCAAGGCAGGATTTACACATTATAAATAATTTTCAATTAATATACAATAGTTTATTTTTAAGCATGTAAACAATGCAATCTATCGAATCTTTGAACCGCGTTAAATTTTTAGTTCCATATTGCTCGACCTTACATTAGCACCTACAAAAATACTACATCGAATTTCTTGAAGTCGTCTGAAATATTTACTAGAACTTCTTTTCTTCCCGTGAACAGGCTTGAAGGGTCATTGAAGTGGACAGATCTTATTAAATCTCTTTCAAAGCAAAGAAGTTCGAGGGCAATGCATGATAAGGACCACAGAAGTCAAAAAATATATCACTCATGTACGTAAAGAATGTAAATTTAAAACTTTTATGCCATCATTTTATGTGGCCTTTTAAAAACAATACTTAAAAATTCGTAAATATGCGGATGTTATTTCTTCTGTTTAGGCGCCCCCGACGGCTGCGTTCAAGGTCATGTCCTAGGTTGGCACTAGGACCATGACCCACGTCCACCGACTCACTCATTGCGTTTAGAGTCTACTAAGATGGACGGAAGGTTGACCCTATGGGAAATCTGGCCCCGGTAATAAGCAAACTTGGTAAAACCCTGGTAAAAGCGGCTTCCATCGGTCCAGGAGTGGCGTTAGAGTCCGGCCGACGGTGGGGCAGGGTTTCCCCGACGGGGGGCACAACCTGCTGTACAAATGGATGGGCGTAATGATGATCCTCTCAAATGTTTTGCCAGATCTTTATTTACTTACTAGTTGAATAGCCTGTTGCGTGGACGCGGTACAAAAAGTTGCCCCGACCCCGGACACCCCACTGGCGCCACCCCTACTTCGGTCGCACGGGCAACATCCATGCGGTAGTCCACTTCACGCCAGATACTGTGAAGTGCCTGCTGACCACTGACCAAGCGACAACTGATGCGCGTTCGACAGTCGCATGCATTCTCTGTTAGTGGCTATCTAAATCTTCTGTAATTACCTTTTTATCTATCTATTTAATTGGCTCTCAAACTCCGTCTCAACGACCACTCTATTTTTTTTAAATTTAAAATCCTCACCGGTCCGGCCTACCCGAAAGGGTGCAAGGCCTGGAGGAAATATAGTGGGGAAATATAAAGGAAATGCAAATAAGGCAATATGACGTGACGCACACAAAAACATCACAAACACAGCGCAAAACGCTACAAACACTCCAAAAGAAAACGGGCAACAACAAAAATAAAATAAGTAACCTAAAACACGCACACACAAGAAAAAGTACAACCAAATACGCCACCGAATCGATAGTGCACTTGGAGAGAACCATAAATACATACATAACCCACGCCGATCGACTCAGCTAAAGGGTTTAGAGTCAGCAAGGACCGACGGGGAGAAGTCATGAAAGAAGAAAGTTACAATTAACAGTCATACCTATTTGGAAGGTATGGATTACAGAGCTACGTACAAATAGAAAAAAAAAACACGAATGCAAACAAAAACATACACAAATACAAACAAAAACACACACACAACACAAAAGCAGCAACGGTGCTACAAAACAAAACGAACGTGGAAAAACTCAAGAAACAAAAAAGTATAATAAAAAACAGAAACTCAATCAAAGGATTACTTACATAACAATAAATACACTCACTTCCAAAAGTTAAGCACAATTCTCAAGATACGAAAAAATTGGAGCTAATATGAATACTATGGTTCGCAATCAGTTGCGGAGAATAGTGGGACATACTATCGTCATAACTCACATTTTACAGTGAAGATTCGGTCACAGGGCAATTAGGAGGGCCACCAGAAAGGGATGAAGGCGAAAATGGAGTAGTGTGACTCATCTGGATTGATCACAAAGTTAAACGAGATGTAACTTTTATCAGTGTTATGAAGTTTAATGTGCATAATATTTACATGCATTTTCGTACGTAGCTAGGCGAAATATTCAGGGAGATTGCCCTATATCTCTAGCTCTAAAAAGATATAGAAAGAAAAATTACTGCTATTTCAATCCCATAAGTAAAATTATTTACACAAATCGTCTATATTTACCTTAATATTACGATGATTTCTAATTCAAATTTTAATACAAGTGCTTCTTTTACATATTGTCAGTATTCTAAAGTTTCTTTTGTTTGGTTGAAAAGCTCTGCATATTATAACAAAAGTGACAGTTCAATTTGGTAAGAAACCTTTATATCATTCGAATATTTGTACTACGTTTGCGAAAATGCGAGCATAAATTATGCACATTAAACCATAACCATTGATAAAATTATTCGTTAATACTTTCTTTCGAATCAGGATGGCAAACTCCATGTTTCCTATGTCCCTTTCAGTAACCTCTTCCTTGCCATCTTCACTGTAAAATGTGAGTTACGATAGTATGTCCCACATATTCTCACTAACTGATGCGAACTCATAATATTCATAATGGCGCTCCAATTTTTTCGCATCTTGAAATTGTGCTTAATTTTTTTTGGAAGTGAATAGTTTTGAAAGTGCGGTAAATTAATGTACAGAAGTTAAATACAATTGATATCACAAACATGCAAATCATCTGCATTTTCTAGAAAAATTGTCCAACCTGTTTTAGGAAATAAATAGTTTTACAAAGTTTTCTAGTCAGTGAGTCCGAGCAGCACCTCTCGGTAGTGGCAGTAAATGATAGCGTTTGGTATACATACAATGAAGTCAAGAAGTAATAGTCAACATGTCAATGCTCACCACACAAACAATCAAGTTGTTCAAAATCTT
>BGPR01026315.1:0-21623 GCA_013235015.1 Araneus ventricosus | reverse complement strand
AAATTCGCGCTTCGTTCGGTTGCATGTGCTGCTTATTCAGCAGGAAGGGTGGCATTCTGCAGAAGTGCGCCCCCCGGGTGGGCAAAGTTACAGCGTATGCCACTGGCGATCGTCCTGTAGAGTAACCTTACATGTCCTCTTTTATTATTAGTAGAAGACGAATTGGTGAGGATACGTGATTTGCAACTTATCTACAGAGATCGAAGAGGGCGTCGAACTATGAGATTACGTTAGTAATAATATACTTTTATTTCTTATAAGTTATTTTTATGTTTATTTTTTGAGATTTTATGTACCTTGTCTGGCTACCGGAAGGGTGGCATGCTGCACGCCCCGGGCGCTTAAAATTTAATATGCCACTGGCGTCAAATCCCTGTAAGAGTATTTTATTCTCTTTTGTGAGAGAAAGATTGAGTGGTGGCGGATGCGTGATTACGAGAAAGCCTATCTACAGAGATCAGGTGCGTCAGAGCTATCAATTGCGTTAGTAATATACTTTTTTATTGCCTAGAATTTATTTTTTTTTTATGTTTTTTTATTTGTATGTATATGCAACTAAAGGAAGGGTGGCGCTGCTGCAGTGCGCCCTGTGCAGCAAAAATTACAGCATGCGGTGGCGATCGGTCTGTAGCGTGACCCAGCACAGACCCACGCATTCTCCTTTATTATTAGTAGAAAGAAGACAAGTGTTGGATGTATGATTACAATCTATCTACAGAGATCGATTGCGTCAAAACTATGAATTACATTAGTAATAATATACTTTTATTTAAATTTATTTTTTTTATGTTTTTTTATTTATGTGCCTTATGCAGCCTAAAGGAAGGGTGGCTTGCTGCAGTGTACCCCAGGCGACAAAGAAGTTACAGCTATGCCACTGGAGATCCTGTAGAGTGACAGCATATTCTCTTTTATTATTAGTAGAGAAAGGGTGAGTGGAGGATGCGGCGTTGCAGCTTATCTGTAGGATCGAGGCGTCAACTATAGTTACGTTAGTAATAATATACTTTATTTCTTATAAGTTATTTTTGTATTTATTTTTGAGTTTATGTGTGCCTTCGAAGAAAACTGCAGGAAGGGTGGCATGCTGCAGTGCCCCGGGCGGCAAAGTTACAGCTATACCGCTGGCGATCCCTGTAGAGTATGCTTTATATTCTCTTTATTAAGTAGAAGCGAAGGTGGAAGTTACGTGATTTGCAGCCCATCTACGAGAGATCGAGGGCGTCCAACTATGAATTACGTTAGTAATAATATACTTTTATTTTCTTATAAGTTGGTATTTTTATGACTTTATTTTGATTTATGTACTGGCATATTCAGCTACCAGGGTGGCGTGCTGCAAGAACACGCCCCCCAGTCGGCAAAAGTTGGCTATGCCACTGGCGATCACGTCCCTGTAGGTGACAGCCGCACATTCTCTTTTATTATTGTGGTAAGAGAGGAAGACCTTGAGTGGTAGATGCGTGATTGCAGCCTATCTCTACGAGATCGAGTGCGTCAAACTATCAATTACGTTGTAGTAATATGCTTTTATTGCCTAGAATTTATTTTTGCATGTTTTTTTTATTTTATGTGTCTTATGCAGCTTCTGAAGGAAGGGTGGCGTGCTGCAAGTGCGCCCTGTGCGTGAAATTACAAGCTATGCCACTGGCGATCTTCCCCTGTAGAGTGACAGCGCATTCTCTTTTATTATTAGTAGAGAAAGACAGGTGGGTGGATGCGTGGTGCAGCCTATCTACAGGATCAGGTGCGTCAAACTATCAATTACGTTGGTAATAATATACTTTTATTGCCAGATTTATTTTTTTATGTTTTTTTTTATTGTGTGTCTTATACAGCTTCTAAAGGAAGGGTGGCGTGTGCAAAGTCGCCCTGTGCGGTAAGAGTACAGCTATGCCATTGGCGATCAGTCCTGTGTGACAACACACTGAATACACACACATTCTCCTTTATTATTAGTACAGAAGAGATAAGTGTTGGGTGTGTGATTGCAATCTATCTACAGGGTCAGGGTGCGTCAAACTATAGATTACGACAATGTATATACTTTTATTGCCTAGAATTTGTTATTTTTTATGTTTTTTTTATTTTATGTGCCTTATACCTTCTAAAGGAAAGGTGCTGCAAGGTGCGCCTAGTCGGCAAATTACAACTATGCCATTGTGGCGATCGGCCCTGTAGGTGACCTTTTACAGATTACACACATTCTCCTTTATTAGTAGTTAAGAAAATGCTTGTGTTTGTGTAGAAAAGAATCCTAGATAATGCTAGTTACGAAGCATTTGTTAATCTCTTAAAGAGAAAGCGCACTAACATTTTTTCTGGATAGTATTTATTGGAAATCCTGGCAACACATGTCTTGAAATGAAGAAACATTTATTTCTAAGGCTACTAACCACACACCAAAACCATCCATAGAAGAAGAATACAAAACCTTAACCACTCGAACAACAAACAGTCTTCTCAGAGTAAAACCTGCTAATACAGGAAGAAACAGAGATCAGCATGGAAAATAAAAGCTCCTCAGACTTGTACGTCAAATATTTGGAAGTTTGAAGAAACCACCGAACAGAAGAAAAATATTCACGACGAAGAAATAGAAAATACCTGCAGTTCAACTCTTATTTTCAGTAATGCTTTCGGACAAATAAAATATTCTTGTGTTTGTAGGACACTTCATTGAAATTAGATGGAAATTTCTTGATGAGAATGAACAGAGTCCTCATTCGAAAAGAGTTCGACACAGCTTTTGCAAATGCCCTAGGAGGACGTTGTAGTGCTTACCTCTTCAGCCCAGGCTTCCTCTCGAAATTGTCCTAAAGTGAACTATTCAATGAATATTTTTGATCAGATTAATTGTAAATTTCCGATAGAGAATCTGAAAAATAGGGTGTTTATTTAAAGGATACCTTACTACTGTTGTTGAGAATTTACTAAATGGTAAAAAACGAAATACTTTTGCTTTAAATATTGTATATTAAATTCTTTTCAGAATCCTGATATAACTATCAAGAATGATGTTTACAAATGTTCAAATCTATAAGGAAAAATCTTTGACTAATCTTCAGCAATTAATTTTATCCATTTGATATAATATGTGTACCCAATATCGTCAGCTGAAAGAAATGATGAGACGCGGCGGCTGTCTGCAGTTATTTTTCGCGGAAGATTTGTTAGAAGATATGAAAGGATATCTTAGCCTCTTGGGCACCGATCCAAATATTGAAAGGAAAGACCGATTCCAGCCGTAGCCATACCTAATCTCAATGCATCACGTATGTTTTTATGGCTTGTGATGTTTCTTGCTGTGTCTATGTTTTAGGGCGGCTGATTGGGCCCGAAGTCTTCCGTTAACTCTAACCCTGTGACTTAGGGTGCCTCTTCACCAAAATCTGTATAGATTCATGTTTGAAATTTATTATACAATTAAAAGTATATGCTTTCTCCATTATACACAGAGGCGATATTTTGAATTTAATTTTTTCAATATCTTTTATAAGTTACAAAACCTTTAATTAGACATTTATTTATTTAGACAAAATATTTATTGAACAATTTAACCTATTTTGACTAAGATTGTAAAAAATAAAGTTTTTTAAGGAGTTCTTTATAAAGCTCATTTCAGTATAATGAGAAGGTATATACTTTACTTCTTCAGAAAGTTCGAACATGTATCTATAGTTGGAAAAATACATCAGAGATAATGAAATATCTCATTTTTGTTTCGACACAAAAAATTTTTCAAAAAATAGTTTTTTTAGTTTTTTTCAAATTCATTTAAGTATAAATGAGGAAAAATGTGCTTTGCCGTATAAAATTTCAAACATGAATCTATGACAGATTTTTTAGAAAAGGTGCTACATTAGTAGCAGGGTTAGGGTTAACGGACTTAGGGTTGAAAATCCCTTCAATGAGTACCTTTCGGCTGTCAGATGCCCTCTCAGAGAATAGGCCTCTTTATATTTTATACCTGGTTTTGTGAAGTTATTCTGGCAGGGAGTAGCTTAGGTTGTCTGGTGGTAGTCTGATGTTTAGGCTTTGAAGTCTTTAGTGATGTTGATTTTTTACTTACTTGACTCTCCTGTGAGAGACGTAGCCATGTCATGGTTGGGATTTTATTGGCAATCCTTAATAATGGAGATGTTTGATTATTTTATTGCTAGATTCTTTACAGTGCGTTTCCTTTGGAAGTTCTTGATGTTCGTGTTTAATTTCTGACTCTGCATCTGTCCTGTTGTTTGTTGGAGGATTGGTAGCCTTTCCCTACCGACTTAATTCAGACCTTCCTGCCGCTTTGGGAGGGAGAGGGCTGGGTTGGTGTAAGTTTAAGTGAGGAAATATTCTAAATTGTTGGTTCTGATTTATTTAGATTGATTTTTTGTGGAATATCGAGAATTCTGGAATTGTTGCAGTTTCTCTTCATGCCCGATAGTATGTTTATATCTTATTTCTAGGGAAAACCGTTTTCTATTGCTTTAGTGAAATGTTGACTGGCAGTTCTATCGGAAATCATTTTGTTGGACAGTAATCCTTCTGCTCCGTGATCTCGGGAATTTCCAAGTGACCATGAGATGTTTTCGCCGAATATACTTATCGATGTAGGCAAAGCAGGGCAGTGTAAATAATGATTTTTTTAGCCAACCAAGACCTAAAACAAGGAAGATTTTTAAGTATTTTTCCTCCTGCTTTGGAAAACAGTGAAAGTAAAAGAAAACATTATAAAATCGATTTAAAAGAATCGGACTTTTAAGTGTTAAACACATATACAATTAGAAACATACACATGTTCTTCGCATTAAAGTTACATAGGCCACTTCCTTGCGTTACTGATAGTTAGTGATGTTATTCCATGTAGAGACACAATTTATATGTCTCTAGTCATGTACTTTTCTAACTTCTGATCTGCCAGAAATTTTATTAAATGCAAAACTTCCTTAAGAATAATAATTACGTTGTGGCATTTACAGTGACTCGTTGTAATTCTTTCTTGTTACTTTGGAAAAGTAAATTTCAGTCAAAGTTTTTAACTACATTCCTCCCCTTAAGGGTCTCAGCAAGGAATTTTGATCCACATAAAACATACAAAAGAAACGTTGTATGGAAGAGCCTATATATCCTCGGTAACTACATGTGTTAAAACATAAATAATGTATCTTATTTTAGAGATAAAAGGGGTAACAGCAAATTACATAAAATTCTTTTTTGAAGATTTGAATTGTTGTTTCAGCGACTGCTGAGGTCGCAAGAGATTAGGCAAATACGCATGAATTGGTGACGAGATCCTTTATATCTCATGCTACATACGTGCACAAAAGAAGTATAACTAATGTCTTATTTTAGAGATAAAAGAGGTAACAACAGAAGTTACAAAAAAAAAAATGACAGGAGGCTGTCTTTTCCTCAAACAGTTGCTGATGTTAAAAGGCGTAGGACTACTTTTCGCGGACTCTTTGTTTCTCGAAGTTTCTCGTAAGTTTTTTAGAGAAGTTTAAGTGAAAGTTTTTTTGTGACTTCTATTTATTTACCTTTCATCTCTAAAATGAACAGTAAAGTCATATTTTTAACATATGTGAATACCGGACTATAGATATCGTCACCAATTCATCCGTATTTTGCTGCGCAACATTGAGACTCAGTAGTCCTTTGAACTGAATTCCGATTTTTCAATTTTTTTTGTAACTTCTGTTGTTATTTACCTTTGTATCTCTAAAATAAGACGTAGTTATGTTTATAAGTATGTATTTACCGAGAGATAGAGGATCTCATACTAGTTTTTTGTGGCGTTTTGGCGTACGTGAATCAATTTCCTTCATGAACCCCAATGGGAAGAACGTAATCCTACGTTAAATTAATTCAGCGACTACTGAGTCTCAAAGTTGGGCAAAAATACGCGCATGAGTCAGTGGCGCGATCCTCTCTATATCTTGGTAACTTCATATGCTGAAACATAACTAATGCCTTATTTTAAAGATAAAAGGGTAACAACAGAAGTTACAAAAAACTCATTTTAAACAAATCCTGCGAGAAACAAAAGAATTGAGTAAAGTAGTCCTACTTTTGACGTGTGGCTGTTTGAAAATACAGCCTCCCGCCATTTTAAAGGAATTTGACACAGAATACGATTGCAGCGCGTTCTAACTGTTTTTATTCAAGGGCTATATATCTATATCTGTCAACACAGTAAATTTCGGTGTATCAATCCACAGTCCAGAGCTTTAGAAATGAGACTGCATGATATTTTAGCCATAATTACCAACCAATAAGACATGCATTATTTTTTAGTAATAGTTTCTGATATGTATTAGTGATTCAACATTTCAAGATTGGCCGTATGGATGTCTTAGAAGCAGATGAACCACTCTTCATAACAAGAGGAGACGCAGAAATGTGATATGTAATATTCCTTTTGAGGGAAATATTTAAATTAACACTGTTTAATTGATTTTGAATGGCAATTGCAAGGTATATAATAACAGTGAAATGGATATTCCACAGTGTTCATTTTTGGGTTTACAATATCAATGATATTAGAAGTGAAAAATTTTATAAATTAAACAATGAACTAGAATATAATAAGAGACTGTTTCTCATTGATTTTGATATGATTTTGAATGGCAATTGCAGGTAAAACAGTAAAATGGATATTCTGATGATAATATTCATTTTATGTTTACAATATCAATGATATTAAGTGAAAGAAAAAATTCGCAATTAAAACAATGAACAGATATATAATAAGAGTTGTTTCTCATTGATTTTGATATACGAGATTTTGGAATGATAGCAGCAGTGCAGGTATGAAAAACAGTAAAATGGATATTCTTGATATTCATTTTTATGTTTTAATATCAGATATATTAAAGTGGAAAAAATTTGGCAAATTAAAAAGCAATATGAAAGCTAGAATATAATGAGGGCTGTTTTCTCATATTTCAGTTTCTGAAAATATATAAATGCATTTATTTTTTGTTTGTGAGATTCTCTTTCAGATGAAGTTTTTTTTTAATCTTTTTTCAAAAAGAATTTTTAATATTGAGGAACAATTTCTGGAGTGCCTATTGCTTGGCAACATCATTTTTTGTTTCTTGTGTCGTCGTCGGGTTGGCTGCTTTTTTGTTCTAAAGGGCATTTACACCTTTTGGTGTGATGCCTAAGTCTCTTTGTTTAGAATCCAAAAGTCAGAAGTCGTTTCTTGAAATTGTTTCTGCAGCATCTGGGTAAAACAGATTTAAAAGTTGCCACACTGTCAATAAAGCATAAAGTAAAATCATTACAAGATAAATTTTCTTTTTTAATTTCCTAAGGATAACCTATTTTTCGACTTCAAATTTTCTTTTAAACATAGAGTTGAAATCCTACAAGACACATAGAGAAGTAGAATTTTGATGAACTCCGACGACACAGAAACAAAATGATGTTAAGCAATAGGTGCAACTGAAATTATATCAATATTTGACATTCTTTTTTAAAGGGATAAAACGTGATTCCAAAATAATCTACTACAAGAACACTGTTGTATGAATGATAAATTTAAGCACTATTTATTAAATCATATTTACATTTGCGTTCTCTTTGGCCTTATATCTTTTTTAGAATGATACTAGTCAAAATTCCGTTGCACTTGAAAACTGCAGTAGGGTTTTCGTCGATTAAACAATTACGTAATCTTCAGTTAAATTACTTCACTTTGATTCATTTACATTAAAATATATTCTGATGGAAATAGAAGTTCTATTGTATGAGCTTCAATTCTTAACTTTCTCTCGATTCTGGTAAAAGAAATGCAAAAAAATCATATATAATTATCCTTTGTTAAATTATACAATATAAAACAAATTGTATAATTTTAATTAAAAGAGTGTAATTCTAAAAAAATAATTCTATATAATATTTATTAAATTTATAATAATTATATATTATTTATTTATTATTATTATGTTTATATAATTATAATATATATATATATATATATATATAATTTATAATAATATATAATATTAAATAATAAAAAAATAAAATAATAAATATATATAATTGTTAAAATTATAAAGATAGAGAATATTAAAATAAAAAATGCAGACCCAATTATACTATTTCTTGGTCTTTAAATTTTATCCTTCAGTTGCTATATGGGTAATTCCATAAACTTTTTTTCTCTGTCGCCTCTTCATATTAACCTTTTCTACAGTATATTTTCCGATTATTGAAATTGGAAACTCACCCAAATCATCCAACCTTTGCTTAATCTAGTTTTAGATTTCATCGATTGATTTAAATCATTTTTTATGTGTATATATTTCTCAGCGTATAGCTTAAAATTATTTATCTACGCGAAATCAAGTCATTGCTTGAACAGATACTTTCCGGCTTTGTCTTGGAGTTTTCTTCAACCTGCTGCTATAATTTATGAAAAGCTCATTGAGGTGAAATGGGAAAATATTCTCTGCATTAGTAATACGATATTTGTAATCAATTATTATACGATTATATTATTTGAAAGAATTTTGTTCAGGAATAAATAAAATTTATACAGTAATAAAATGTTATTTCACTTGCTTGTTTATAGTGTGATGGCAATTAGATAAATATATTGACAAACTGATCGGCTTTGCAATATTGCTCGTAGTAAAACCTTGAAGAGTATTTACTTTAGATTCACGCTTTAAATATTTTCATGCTGTTAAACCATCAAAGTATTAACTTTGCTAAGAATTACGCTTTCGCGTTTTCATACTTTATTAAAACCTTTAAAGTATTAACTCCTTTTAAATTAGACTAAACGTTTTCATACTTTATTAAACCTTCCTAGAGTATTAACCTTTAAGAGTGCAGCAAACGTTCTCATACTTTATTAAACCTTCAAAATGGCACAAGAGAATTACCTTTAACTGTTTCATGCTTTGATAAACCTTGACAAGTGATGGCTTTAAATTGCGCTTTAAAACGTTTCATGCTTTATTAAAATCTTGAAGAGTATTTACTAGAGATTACGCTTTAAAACGTTTTCATGCTCATTCTTTTCAGAAGTAAAATGTCCACGGGACTCTCAAGCAATAAAGAGCTTTCGAAACTTTAATCATATGTTTACATAAGCCGTTCTATAGTTTCAAACATGAAACCACCATACTGATCTGTCAAGCATAGCAGAAACGTTTATAACACAAGTTATTCAAGTGAAAAACACCAGAAGAAATTCTGATGAAAGAACCTGATGGAATAAAACACTCATGCAAACCGTGAATATTGGGAAATGAAGTTGGAACGTTCAAAGAAACTGTTTGGTAGGAAAACTAATGGATTTTTCTTTTTCAAGAAATATACTATATCGACATGTTTTCAAGGTCATCGAGTTATATCGTGAAAACGTGAGGATTATCGTTATGCATAAAATTATGTAATGAAAGAGTAATAAGACAGAGGTGCTTTAAAACAGTTTACTTTTAAAAGTTTAAAAAAAAAGTTGTTCGATTTGCTTATTAAGGAAGAGGTTATGCGAAGCTTTTTATGTAAGCAGTTAAAAATTAAAGCAAAACACATTGTATGAGTATTTTCCGTTAGCCAGGGCGCAAGTGAAAAATCTCAAATAATGTAGAATTCCGCCAAATTTCTTACAACCATTCTCTTGGCGACTTGGCTCGCGTTTGGTTCTAATTTGACTGACATTTGCGCCCGGCTGCATATAGGCATTCTGTACTCGAGCAGAGCACCATTATAACTGGAGGGCTCTGATTGGACCGACAAATCTGACATCACTCTTCTGTATATCGGCATCAGCAGTGCGACGCGTACCTTGTTTAAAGTTCTTCCATATTATATCCATGAATACACATCGGAACGCACGAGGTTGCTGAATGATGGTTTCATCTTCAAGGATTTTAACAACTTCGTTTACAACAGAAGGGAAGATTGGAATTCTGAATAGCCACAGCGTACACAAAAAAAGAACATTTCGCTATCGCTGGTTAGAAAGGAGATCAGTCCCAGGCGTGATCAGGGTAAACAAAACGTAAAGCACAGTTACGTCCAGATTCTGGCTTGTGTCCAATCAGGCCGCTCCCAAAGTTGTATTCTCTGCTCAGTAATATCTCTATACGCGCCAAACTAACGGAAAATCTCTTCACCAACGCGACTTGAAACCGCGTTTGGTTCACAATTGGCCATTGGCGCCCGGCTAACGAAAAAAGAAATTGCCCATTACCATATATATTTTCTGCCTTTCAGGTCAACGCACACTAAAAATATGTGCCTTAAAATTGTGTTTTTATATATTTGATGTCATATATACAGGTATTTACATACTCTTCTATATATGAATAGAAAATTTTAACTATAAAAAGTCCATTGATATTAAGATTTAAGTATTTTGGAAACAGCGAATGCGCATCATGACATATCATAATGTAGTCTTCGGAAGTAGTATTTAGGGAATATCTTTAAAATTATTTCTAATGGTTTCCCAGCGTAAGTGTAGTCTTATTTTACAAAGTCAAAATAACTACTTTGTATTTCCTTAAAATACTTACTCTAATTATTTTTTGTCAATCTAAGAACATGTTTTACAACAGATTCTCTTAGTAACAATTATTAACTCAGCAACTCTTTAATATAGCCAAAACAGCGTTTAACAATGGTTTAACAGTAACCATTAAAGCGTTGCAGTATATTTTAATAATGAAGCAATAATATTTGGTGATATAATAGTTAGCATAGGTGTAACAAATATGTGATTCTTGTATATTGATTTCATTATTTGTTTTGTCACAGTCAAGGGTAGATTCAAGCTTGATTTTTTTGCGGAGATTTGAAAGTATTTTCTTGTCTGAAAATGACTATGAGAGATCGGTGTACTGCCGTGCTTTATTACCTTTTCTAATAGGTCTTTTAAAGAGTATTCTGTCATTTCATTCTGCTATTGCTTTCCACCTAATTCCATTAGCTATGTAATTTTGTTCATTATCCTGAAAAAGTTGAGCATCAAAAGAAATTAAAAGAACAATTAGTATGCAAACGACGTTGATAATTCTCCAATGACGAAAGACATTTACGCTATAACGGATAATTTTGCGTTCGGAGATACTGTAAAATATGTTTAGTTCAAATCCAATTCTGCTCACAACTTAGGAGGCTATGAGACAAAACCCTTTTCAGCATCCAAACCTGTCTTTCTTGATAACGTTGGAAACCATAATCGGATAATTTTACGTTCTGGAGGTAAAAGATTTCTACTGGACTGACTTTCAACTTCTGCTGCCGAACACTTGGGAGACATTTAAACAAATTTTTTCTAGCATGAACCAATCTTTTCGTGGATAACCCTGATAGGATTTCTCTGCCGAAATAAAAAGGACAAATACTTTCATTACGATA
Organism: Araneus ventricosus; assembly: GCA_013235015.1. Taxonomy (NCBI): domain Eukaryota; kingdom Metazoa; phylum Arthropoda; class Arachnida; order Araneae; family Araneidae; genus Araneus; species Araneus ventricosus. The sequence goes on along the minus strand of BGPR01026315.1, from coordinate 10,256 downwards.
TCACTTCTGATCAGATTGCCTCTGTTATACCTGGGATAAAACAAGTATCCCTGAAATGAAGCATTGGACCTTTCTGAAGTAGATGAACCTGATTGATCTAGCGTAAATTCCAAAATGAATGTCTTCCAGTTTGCTCTGACAATTCCCATGCTTCTCAGATTTGTAGAAATCCATTTCTTTCGTAACTTTATAAAATCATCAATTAAGGGATAGTAATAAGTAATAGCCAATTGGTCCGTTTAAGGACCAATCATCAAGAAATTGCTCAGATACAAGAATCACATTGTTGTTATACCAGTGAAAACGAAGATGCACTGAAATAGATCTTGACTCATTCTGATAGTGGATGAACCGAGAATTGATCGAGGATATCCAATCTAAACTCTTTCAGCTGTTGTCGTCTCACAGTGTGTGGTTTAGTATTGTATATTTTTCGGGCACTTTTTTGAAGTTCCATATTACTATATATGTAATTTCACAACGCACCTTATCCATATCTTCTTCTTTCAAAATACCATCGAGAACGTTTTCCAGTTTGCATGGTCCCAAACTGTCAAATTGGAAATAGGCACATTTTACTTGACACATGAAAAAGAACAATTCCCTTAACACCTTATATCTTCTTCTTTCAAAATACCATCAATTTTGCCAAGTTTATGGTCCTGTCCTAAATTAAAATAGGCACATTTCCTTGACGTAGTTCTGGTGTTATGACGTATATGAAGGTGTTATGAAGAACAATTCCTGTTAACACCTTGTCCATATCTTCTTTCAAAATATAAAACATTTTACCAAGTTTATGGTCCCTGTCTAAAATTGGAAATAGGCACATTTCATGACGTATGATTTCTGGTGTTATGACGTATGAAGAGGTGTTATGAAGAACAATTCTACCTTGTCCATATCTTCTTCTTTCGAAATACTGTAGAGAACGTTTCTAGCAATTTTATGGTCCTGTCTAAGATGGAAATGGGCGCATTTCGTGGAGTATAAAAAAAAATTCAACACCTTGCCCCATATCTTCTTTCAGTCTGTAGGAAACGTTTCTGAGTTTATGTGGTCCTGTCTAGTTAGATAGGCACATTTCGTGGAGTATATAAAGAACGATTCCATGCCTTGCTTGTATCTTCTTTCCGAATACTGTGAAACGTTTCACCAGAGTTTATGGTCCCTGGATTGAAATAGGCTGTTTCATTGAGTATAAAGAACGATTTCATAACACCTTTGCCCATATCTTCTTTTCAGAATGCTGTAAGGCTTGGTTTCATGAAGTTCATGGTCCTATCACAGATTGAATGGGCACATTTCATTGAGTATAAAGAGACAATTCCATAACACCTTGCCCATATCTTCTTTCAGAATACTGAGAACGTTTTCGCAGGATTTATGGTCCTATCTAAGATTAGAGTAAATTTTATTTCACGTGAGTACAAAGAGACAGTTCATAACACCTTGCCACATAATCTTCTTTCAGGGAAATACTGTAGAAACGTTTCGCAGGTTGGGTCCTAATCTAAGATTAGAATAGGCACACATTTCACGTGGAGGTATAAAGAGATTCCATAACACCTTGCCCATATCTTCTTTCAGAATGCTAGAAACGTTCCGCAAATTTATGGTCCATGTCTAAGATTGGGAAATAGGCACATTTCACATTGAGTATAAAAGAACAATTCCATAACACCTTGCTTACAACTCTGCTTTCTGAAATGCACAAAGGCTTATTTCACAAGTTTATGGTCCCTGTCTAAGATTGGAAATATAGCCACATTTCACGTGGAGTATAAAAGACAATTCCATAACACCTTGCCCACATATCTTCTTTCGAGAATACTGTAGAAACGTTTCATGGATTTATGGTCCCTGTCTAAGATTGGAAATAGGCACATTTCATTGATGCAAAAGAACGATTTCATAACACCTTGCCCATATCTTCCTTTCGGAAATGCTGTAAGAACGTTTCGCAAGTTTATGGTCCTGTCTAAGATTGGAAATGGGCATTTCGTGAGTATAAAAGAACAATTCCATAACTTGCCTTGCCATATCTTCTTTCAGAATACAACGAGAGCGTTCCGCAGGTTATGGTCCATGTCTAAGATTGGAAATAGGCGCATTTCACGTGGAAGTATAAAAAGAACAATTCCATAACACTTACCTTGCCCGCTATCTTCTTTCGAAATGCACAGCAGAAACGTTCCGCGAGTTTATGGTCCTGTCTAAAGATTGGAAATAGGCACATTTTCACGTGACGTCTGAAGAGAAGAATATTCTCTCTTTCATTGAATAATGTATCTTCAGAACTGCAAGAGATCATGGAAACACCTGGTAGAACATAAGCTGATTCATGTAATATTTAAAACTAGCTGCCTTCGGCGACCAGCGGCGTGTTCGCCGGGAAAATAACTTCAATTGGATTTTAGCGGATAATTTCATATTCACACGTTTCCCATAAATACGTAAGTATAAAGTAGTAGATATTAGGGTGGGTCGAAAAAAAATTATTGATTTTTTTCCAGGAACGCTCTAGTGCTGAAAGTTGTCTATTATACGCGGAAAAAATTGACATAAAAAATAAAAAAAACGGTTAACGTCTTCCGTTCGCGCATCATTAGCAGAAGTTAATGAGGAGAATTAAAATTGCGCCTTTTTTTTTGTAAATTTTTAAACTAGTTAAAACTTTAAAATAAACACGCTTTTATTTTCCATGTTTGTTTCATGTTTTAAAATAACGTAAATAAATTAAATTCTGATCAATAACTACTTCTTTCCATTCATTACAAGTCTCAGAAAAAAACAAGGAAAATATACCAATTTTTTCACTTGATTTTTCTGTGTCCAACTCTTCATCGTTTGCTAGAACAAATCGATCCTAGAACTCTCCTGTGTATGGAGTGGTGCACCCATAAGTTCACCCACACTTACCCAATAAATGATTGTTGGGTCAGTAATTTGTTATGTTTGTGACTGTTTGCAAGTTTTCCATAGGTGAGTTCAGCTGTGAGCTTTGCTTTCCAGTGTTTTTTGGCACTGTTTTGTCTGCTGCGTTTGAGGTCTGGGTTTTTTGAATTGTAATAGATCTAGTTCAGTGTTTGTCGGATGGGACGTCTCTGGCTAGGTCACATGCTTCGTTTCGGGTCTTGATCTCTCTATCTCTCCACAGCCTGGGTGTGACGGGAAAGTTTTGTATTTCTCTACCAGTAGGCGTGTCGGTGATGGTGATTTAATATCATCTTCACTTAAGTCCCGCAGCAGTGGCGGAGGATATACCACCAGGGCTCAGTGTAATTTCAGTAACCAATTTGCAGGAAGCTTTTGAGATTTATCTTCGGTGGTTCAATTTCTAACAGTCTTCTTCTTTGAGACGATTTGTCCTTTAAGATCCTTCTGTAACCGGAAACCGAATATGTTCCTCATACTTTCATTGTGTGGCACTTTTGGTAGCAGCAGAACATTATGTATTGTGCTCAAAAGAATTTGCATTTCATTTGTATTGCTGGATCGACAGCAGTGTAGTGGATAAATACCGTGATGTTTGGATTGCTCCATGAAACATGTTTGGTCCGTCAGTAAATATTTTATGCTCTTTTTTTTTACGGCAAACCACACAGGCACGAATGATTTTAAGATGAAGCCAACTATTTCCTTTAAGTTTCCGGATGGATCACGATGAGCAGCCTGAGGACTCCGGTTGACCGCAGTTAGCCATCTGGAATGGAACAAAAGGACCAGGGTCCCGGTTGCCAGAATCTTCCGGACAATGTCCTAAGGTGATTGCATTTGGAAATGTCAAACAAATGCTGTTGGTCTTTGCTCAACAAAATTCCTGTTTATATCAGGAATCAATAATCTATGGGTTCATAATGAAAATCAGCCACAGGGGAAATTTTTTTTCATAGCAAGAAGTGAGCTGCTGTTATTCCGAACGTTGGACCACTAAAAGATTTAGGTCACTCCGCCGCAGTTTGACCGTCAATATGTTGAAAAAATGTGTGAAAAGGAATCCTCATTAATACAGGGTTAACGAGCGTCCTACATGATTGTTCGGTGTGTAGCTGACACTATTCTTCCATCAGTCTTGAATTTACAGTGCCATCCACACCCTACTACTCTAATTTCTCATTCATCATTAATAATGTTATTAGGGCAATCCTGTTAAACAAAGATGGCACAAAACAATGCACAGCACAGACTCACAGCACACCTTCACACAGCACCAAAGCGTGTACCACTTACAACAAGGCAAAGTAAAGACTGCCAGGGAAAACAAAGGTCTCTTGAGTGGGTAAGTGGCGACTGCCAGTGAAGGCCGAGTGAGTTAGTGCTGGGGGGTGCAGGGGTGCAGCAAATGGAAGCAGGGAGAGACCCTGAGAGCAGTTCAATCTAGTTCAAACCAAAGTTTGAAATTTCATTTCTAAGGTGATATACAGTTTCGATTTTTTTTTTTTGTTTCTACAAAACAGACAAGAAGGTTATGATGAAAATTGGAAATCTTCAGGTAAATTTCTGTTTTCTAAGACTCTGTGCAGACGGAAAAATAGATTATTGATCAAGAATTTAATTTATTTAGGTTATTTAAATCATAAAACAAGCATAAAAACTAAAGCATGTTTATTTTAAAGTTTTAACTAACTTAAGAGTTACAAAACGATTTTTTACATTTTTCATTAACTTTAAAGTGGATGAGACGGGAAGATGTTAATACGATTTTAATTTTTTTTTTTTCCCTGATTCCCAATATTTCTTTACCGCACTAAAGCGTCCCGAAAAGAATATTTATTTTTTTCTACTTTGAATTTTTTTTTGTTTTCTACGATTACAATGAATACTTTACCTTTCTCAGCGTCCCGAAAAGAATATTTATTTTTCTACCCACACCTAGTAAAATATTTCAACCCATATCCTTTTAGTATCTTTGCACCTGTTCTGTTCATTGTTTACGGGTTCCATATGAAGTCAAATAACTGACCATATCATTATATCTCATTGCATGTTTCTCCATCTTCACTTTCTTATTCTATCTTGCAAAATATGCATTTTGATTTCTGTACATTAAAATGGTGCAACACATTTTGTATTATCTTGTTGCTGAACAAAGCTTATGCTGAAAAAGAATCAAAAATAGCAAATACATAATCATTCTCTTACTGGATATATCTTCCCATATACCTAATATATCTCAGAACGGTTACACAGATTCTAAAATCTTTGATGAAATAAAATATAAAATACAAATGTAATAGGTTTAGTACCTCTGTTTTTCATATTAAGAGAAAAAACCTTAATGGTCTAAATGTTGTTAAACAAAGAGCAGTTTGAATCGCATGTATGGCAACAATGAAAAGATTTATTTACCAAATTATACCAAAATATTTTATGAGACAATAGATAGAAAGAATTATGCAAGGAAACTTAAGATTGATGTCATTGAAGGTTAATTGTCTGTACTTTCCAGATGATGTAAATGATTTTTTAAACTGTAATAATATTTTGTAGAGTATAGGAAAAAAGATAAAATTCTTAATTTTTTATTATTTAAATTTCTTAGAAAGCGGCTCCGGTGCATTCCATAGCAGAAGAAAGAATATTCGTATCAAATCCTCATGCTTCAGGTCAGGGGTCCTAACGCTGTAGGCATAATACACATAGACACAGACAATAGCCATGTAGACACACACACACACACACACACACACACACACTTACACACACACACACACACACACACACACACACACACCTCGTGTGTTTTTGTGTTGAAAATGGTCTATATAATGCTTATTTAAGCTATTTAGTACCAATATCCTTTCAATAGTGGAAAGAACTAACACTTTTCTACTTAGTATTGATCGACGGAACTTCTGGCATAACAGCGGTTGAAAAGAAAGAACAGTACCTCTTTTCAAAAACTGCTAACCACACACCAACCGTCCGCAAAAAAAGAAAAGTAAAATACTCTCGAACAATACTCTTCTCGAAACCAACCTTCCAATACAGGGAGAAAAGGGAATCGACTAAGAAAATAAAATGGTGCTCTCGAAGAACAGGTATGAATGATAGAAACGCACCCAACAAAAGAAGATATTCCACGAGGAGAAGAAACTGAAAATACCGTTCAAATTCAACTCTGATTTCCGGCCATTGCATTTGAATTAATATTTTTGTGTTTGTCCAGGTACAGCTTAAATGAGTAAAATACAGGCATTTTTCTGGTTAGTATTTATTTCAGAAATTCATGGCAACTCAACGAAAGAAAAAAACATCCTTTTCTTCGAAAACTGTTAACCGCACACCAAAACTATCCGCAAGGAAGAAGGAAAAACCCTTCGAACAACAGTCTTCTAGAAACCAAGCCGTCAATACAGGAAGGAAAGAGAATCGACAAGCAAAAAAAAAAGTACCTTTCGAAGAAAATACACGTCAAATATTTGAAAGCCAGGAAGGATAGCCGACGAAAGAAAAATATTCCATTAGAAGAAACTGAAAAGAAAGTTGAAATTCAACTCTGTTTTCCGACCAATGCTTTCGAACGAATATTTCGGTGTTTGGCGAGGCACTTAGCGAAATCAAATTGAAATCTCTTATTATTGAACAGAGGTCCTCATTTCGGAAAGAATTCGATATAGCTATGAAAATACACTAAGAGGGGCACTGTCAATTCGCCTCTTCTAGGCCTAGGTTTCCTCTCGAAATCTTCCCAAAGTGAATATTCTTTGTGTATTTTTCATCGAATTAGTTAAAAACCTCCTTTAGCAGAGGTGTTTATTTAAAAGGATATTACGGATTTCAGTTGTCGAGAATTTACAAAATGATAAAGCAGAACTACATTCAAAATAAATATTCTGTGTTAAATTCTTGTTCAGAATTGAGATAACTATCAAAAAGAACGTTTTACAAATGTTCAAATCTATGTGAAAAATATTTTGATTAATCTTTGACATTTAATAATATTTAATATAATAATATTTAATATCGAATCACAGAAAGAAATGACCGAGGCGCCTAAGCTATCTACACTTGTTGCTAGCGGTCATTTGATGAAGGTAATAATAAAAGAAAATCTAGACCTGTTTGTCACGCGATGAAAGGAACCATTGTATTCATCGGGTAGCCATACCCAATCTGGGAGGAGATATTTATGGCTTGCGAAGTTCCTTGGTGTTTTAATAATTTTTGGCTTTTAGACTATGTGAGACCTACCGTGGGATTTCTTTAATGTGAGTGATGGAGACAGCAAAAAGACTACAGAATTTTTAAGTCCAAGTTGTTATCTAGATCTCTTCTAAGGGACACAATACAATGAAACATTTAAAAATGATGAACTGTTTACATTATGAAAGAAACGCAGAATTTCCAGCACACTCAGCTAACATTCTGAGTTGCTATTTCCCGATCAAACCCATCTCGAACATTCATATCGGTATTCTTCTGGCAAAAACCAGCCAGCACTCGCTACGACAGCCTAGGGCTACGAATCAGAACTACCTGCTTACATACGACCTTACTCGTTGGCTCCCAGGACCAGGGTTGCCAGATAAAAATAGCAAAATAAGGCCAAAACTTCTTAAAAATAAGGCCAAAACTTCTTAAAAATAAGGCCAAAAAAGGCCAAATTAGACAAATTGATTGCAAATGTCATTTGCTATTAGAAAAACAGCTATCCTTCAAGAAAACGAATCCCACTTGATATGCATATGTTCAATGTTCTATTATTAAACTAAACTTTAAGTGTAAGAAATTAAAAAAAACCTTGTTCTATTCAGGGGCTATTTCGTTTGACAGTTCATTACATATAATTTGAAGTGTGTAATATAAAAAATTTATTAAAAACAATAGAATAAGTAATTAAAAATTGTTCTAATAGTTATTAACTAAAATAAAGCCAAAAAAGGCCAAAAATGAATTTAAGGCCAAATAAAAATTCATAAGGCCAAGGCCTTTGAAGAAAAGGCCAATATGGCAACCCTGCCCAGGACAGAACTTACTTAAAATGGCGTCTTCCGTTTCGAGTTGCCATAGGGTTACAAGAATTGGGGTGAAGGGCTGCCACAACTTGGCGCGCCTTACAGATTATATTAGAGGTCCTCTTGGACAGCGGGCCCCTTTATTTCTGTATAAGGTTGTGTTATCACGGTATATTGCAAATTCAATCGTGTTCCAACCCATTGTAACATTGCTAATAGAAGGAAATGTTCGATGGCCACATTCATCATGTATTAGGCAGGCGTTCGATGAACGGGAAGACAAATTTTCACATTTCCATCAATTAACTGCTGCTAATATTTAAAAATATGTGCAATAAGCGTTCATATCCTTCAGGCAGAAAAATTTATATTTATTTATTGGAAAACCTCGCCACAGACATTCCAATTGCAATGACGTGTGCCACAAAACAAACGCAGTGACACAAAATAATGAGCTATAAATCACAAAATATACACAAAAAATATTTACACATCAGAACAATATAATCATCAAATAAAAGAGCACATCAATCAATGTGTTATTTTTTTTTTGTCTTGGGGAATTTTCTTCGAGCGCTGAATCGCCAGCTTGGCTCAACTTCTTTTTCGACGCTAGTTGACTCGTGTTGTATTTTTGGCGAGTCGAAGCGTCAGAAGCGAGATTGCGCCAATTTGGCCCAAAATACATGGTGCGTGAAATGGAACTCAGATGCAATACGTGGGTTCAGCTAGTTACATAGAATACTGCAATTCTTAACGCATGATTTTTGCCGAATGTTATATTTCAAAATATCTAGAAACTTCAATGAGGTATTAGGCGAGCTCCATTAGTGGGACTTGAATTCATTTTCTACTCAATCGTAAAGAAATACGAAAAAAGTATTTTTATATATAACAGTTTGATTTCAGAAAATGTCTACAATATCAAATAAATTGTAGATAATTTACTTAAAATTATTACATTTAAATTTTTTCATATATAATATTTCTTTTGTTAAATTTACAATCGAAGAAAAACACAGGTCGATTCCAGGTTGTTTCTACAGCACCTATGTAAGACAGATTTAGAATTGCTTCACTGGCAATAAAACATAGAAACAAATCGTACAAGATCATTTTTCGTTTCATTTCCTAAGATAATCTATTTTCGACTTCAAAATTTTCTTTTAAACATAAGATTTGAAATCACAAGACGTAAAGAGAAGCAGGATTTTAACTGGACACCGACGACGCAAAAGATAAAAATGATGTTCAGCAATAGGTGCAACTGAGAAAATGCTCTCAATACTTGACATTCTTTTTAAAGGGATACAAACACTGATTCCAAAAATAATCTCTACTAAACATCACTGTCGTATGAATTATAAATTTAAGCACTATTTATTAAATCATTTTCCACATTTTGCGTTCTGTTTTGTGTATAACAGTTTGATTTCAGAAAATGTCTACAATATCAAATAAATTGTAGATAATTTACTAAAAAATTATTACATTTAAATTTTTTCATATATAATATTTCTTTTGTTAAATTTACAATCGAAGAAAAATACAGTTCGATTCCAGGTTGTTTCTGCAGCACCTAGGTAAGACAGATTTAAAATTGCCTCACTGGCAATAAAATATAGAAACAAATCGTACAAAATTAATTTTTTTTGCATATCCTAAAGATAACCTATTTTCGACTTCAAATTTTTCTTTTAAACATAAGATTTGTAATCACAAGACATAAAGAGAAGCAGAATTTTTATTGGACACCGACGACGCAAAAGACAAAAATGATGTTCAGCAATAGGTGCAACTGAGAAATTTCTCTCAATACTTGACATTCTTTTTAAAGGGATAAAAACAGTGATTCCAAAAATACTCTCTACTAAACATCACTGTCGTATGAATTATAAATTTAAGCACTATTTATTAAATCATATTCCACATTTTGCGTTCTGTTTTGGGCTTATATCTTTTTTGGAAGGATCCCAGTCAGGATTTCGTTGCACTTGAGAAGATCTAAAAGCTACAATGGCTACAACTCGGCGATTAAACAAATGCAATTTTTAGTTAAATTAACTTCACTTTGATTCATTACTATAACAAACATATATTCTGATGGAAATAGAAGTTTCATTATTACGACATCAATTCTTTCTTGATTCAATGGTAAAGAAATATAAAAAAATCATATATAATTAAATTCTTTATTAAATTATCTACGATATCAAACAAATTGTATATAATTTAATAAAAAATTATTGAATTCTAAAAAAATAATTCTATATAATATTTATTAAATTTATAATA
>BGPR01026314.1:0-21624 GCA_013235015.1 Araneus ventricosus | reverse complement strand
TCTCCATTAAAATTTGAAATCCATCAACAGGAAGTCCATCTATCAATCCATTTGTGTGATTGTGAATACAATAACCCAAAAATGCTATGAGCAGATGGATGAAATTTTATCATCAAAATTGTAGATCTGTACAGAGGCGTAGCAAGATTAAGTGACACCCAGGTCAATGATATGATCTTCTAACACACACACCATCATCGTCAGTGACTTAACTTTTGTAAACAGCACCTGGGGAATGGAATTCTTTTGCTCCCTCATCGTATTCGACTTTAAAAAGTGACATAACATGACCAGTTACGTACCAAGAGTAGGTAGTGCCCAGATTTTTTTTTTTTATCCTAGTCATCATGAGTAGTTTAACAAGCAAATATGGTGCCAGAAGTATGGTATTATTTCTAAGCCCCCCCACCACCACCACCATAATTTGCCTTTAAAATGGCATAAATGGAGCAATGTTTCGACTCCACGGTGGCCCCTAAAATTGGTTCCCGGGACATCTATAACCCTCTTGCCCCCTCCCATTCGCTACGCCACTGGATCTGCATCAAATTTTGGTCAAATCCAACATTAGATTGACCATCTGTTAGTACATCTATTTGTGTGTATATGTGAAAACAATAAATCAAAAATGAAACAAGATAAATACATGATTTGCAGTAAGTGATTTTTACACCAAAAATGTAGATCAGGGTCAAATTTTGGACCAAACTGATCAAAGGCAAGAGGTACTGTTCCATAATACACACTCACAGATATGAGTAATTGAACTTTTCATACATAATAATTTTGTAGCTGATTACCAACAAAAAATAACAGAATTTTTACAAACATGATTAATATATAATAATTAATATATTCTTATTATAATTATCAATTACTATGTAATAGCATCTTAATTATCTATTAATATAATAATTATATTTTTTCTGTTTATTTCACTAATAATTTAATTTCTGCAGAAGTTTACTTTTTTTTCTCTTACGTCTCTTTTTTTTCCCTCATCATTTATCTACAAAAAGTTAAATAACTACAATAATCATCAATCTGTGACATTCACAGAGACAGGTAACAAGGGCTTTTATACACCTCTTTATATCCCAGTGCAGTATAAAAGTTAATAATGTTTTATTATATAATAAGATAATTTTTCATCTGATCAGAAAGTAAAACATGAAGACTGCATGAGGAATAAATTACAAATCATATCAGTAAAAATAAATCAAAGTGCTAAATACTTTAAAAAGAATTGTTAAATAAATGTTACATGTATAACTTATTAACTCAAATAATTATTTGAATTAATTATAATTAATCCAGAATTTTTTAAAGAAATTTATAAGTATAATGTTCATCTGAAAAACCTCCAGTGACAACATTTTTACCTGCTTTGAAAGTGTCTCTGTATTTCTCGTCCGTTATCCAAGCACAAAACGACATCTTTTCAATATCAGCCAAACCAGGGTTTCTCTGAATATATTCTCTGCAAAAAGAGGATGATAAATATTCTACAAGTGAAATCTAAAATTTTCTATAACATGCGATACTTGTAGAAGGAAATGATGCTTAACATACTCTTAGATACCACGTACACTGTATTAAAATCCCTCTATCACCAAAGAGAAAACAAGAGAAAAAGATCACGCATTTAAGAGGAGTATGGAAATAAATTTGAAGTTACATAACACTATTATTATCTTCAATTAAATCATCTGATATGCTCTGGCGAATTTGTTTTTTGAGCTAAGAAAAACGAAGCATTTTCACTACCGAACGAATCAGGAAATCAGACCATCAAGGAAAAACATTATAATTTGCCTTCTTTTTTGACATACAAAGGTATTACTCAGTTGTTAAATAACTTCAAGGAAGCTGCAAAAATGAAACAGTGAATTGTTCTAATACGTCTGCAGACGATTGACTGATTCAATAAACGAAAGTTGAGAGAGATGCCTTTTTAAGTGAATCATGATCCTACGTTTAAGACTCGTTGTCGTACAGTGACTGAATCCTTCAGGATTATCTCAACTATTTGATTCGTTCAATATGACATGAATCGCTCCCATGACGAATGGGATTTGTAAATTTTATATCGTAGTATCAGGGCAAATTATATAATACAGATGAAGTTCTATCAATGACAACGTCGTTATCAACGTCATTAATAACAGATATAGATCCTGAACGAAATCTTTTGTTCATCTATCTCCTTGTCAGTGGCGCCGATTGGGTGGCAAAAGTGACGGGGGGGGGACTTATTTTTTTTTGTTCATATATATATGAAACATCATTTCGACTATTACTAAGGATAATTTGAGATAAAGTAGCCAAGGAGCGAGCATACATCTCAAACAGCCTCATCATCATCAACACCACGCCCATCCACCACGACAGGGTGGTGCCACAGCCGATAGGGAAAAAAATCGGTTTTTAATTGTCCCTAGGAAAAAAACAGTAGAAAAAGCAAAAACTGATGAAACCATCAAGCAGAGGCTCAGCTAAGTTCGTAATATGACCCCCGTACACAACATCTTTTAGGTAACCCCACAGCCAGAAGTCTCAAGGGTTCAGGTCAGGTGATCGTGGTGGCCAGACTGTTGAGAAATGGCGACTGATAATTCTGTCATTTCCAAATTGCAGATTCAACAGCTGCTTCACTGGTGTTGCAATGTGCGGAGGAGAGTCATCTTGCATAAAAATTGCGCTATCCACACATCTGAGCTGTTGCAGTGGTGGAATGAGCTGGTTTCGCAAAAGAGATTCATAACGTGTCCTTTTGACTGTACAGATTACAGGACCCAAAGGACAAATCTCCTCGAAAAAGAAAGGGTCAACGATAAATGCTGCAGTTAACCGCACCATACAATGATTTTTTGAGAATGAAGAGGCAATGGTTGCATTTGGAACGGATTCTTTTTTGCCCATATTCCGCAATTTTGAGTATTGACAGAACCTTGGAGATGGAAATGGGCTTCGTCTGTCCACAAAATTTTCCATGGTCCTGCATTGTCCACTTTCATTCGAGCAAGAAATTGCAGGTCCAAAACTTCTCGTTTTGGCATGTCAGACGGAACCAACTCCTGAACATGCGTAATTTTGAATGGATAGCATTGCAGGATGTTTCGTAAAATTTTACGAACCGTGCTGACAGGCATGTCCAATGTTCGGGTAAGTCCCCGTGCACTGCGCGTTCCCAAAGTACTGCTTGACGCTTCCTGCAATGCTGTAGCCACATCCTCCACTGACGTCGAAGCAATTGCTTTCCTTCCTTTGCCACATTTCACGTCAAATGAACTCGACTCTTCGAATTTATCAATCATTTTCTTCAGACCGAATGCAGTCATCAGACCAGAGCAGCTTCTTAAACCCTTTAACGTCTTCAATGCAATTGCCGCACAGTCACCGTTCTTGTAAAAAAGCTTCACAAGCAGAGCCCGATCCTTCAATGATAAGAGTCATGACTACTTTCTCAGACGCAGAATAACAGGAACTGAATGTTCCCCGCCTTTTTATCACAAGTGTAATGTGCGGTGCGCATGTCACATTTTTCAATTAGCATCATAAAATTAGCATATTTTTTTAAGCTATCGTTATTTAGCATCTTATCACGAGTACAGCGCCATCTATCGGCAAACTTTTGAACTATTTTCTTTTCTTTCGCAAAACAAATTCCCACTGCTTCACGTATGTCGTATACTCAAATGAAACATCAGGTCATTCTGACCAGTTGTTCTTTTTTTACAGCCTTTTGAAAGTGCAACTTTGATTATAATCATCCTGTATATATCAGCGATGGCAAACCTATTACCCACAGGTCAGACATTAACCCACGAAGGCTTTTTAAATTACCCACACGTTGATTTTTATAAACTTATTTTTTATATCATAAAAGAAAGAGCAGGCACTCGAAAATATTAAAAAATTAAAGTATAAATATCTAATGACGAATTTATATTTAAAAAATGTTTCCAAATGGACAATGGCTTCCAGATCTCACATTAAATACACTTTTAACCACTTTATTATACACTAGCAATACGTGCACGGCATTGCCCGTGCTATCTTGACTTCAACAAAATCAGAAAAAAAAACGCCCACAAATGACATGAAAAAGTTTTGAAAACAAAATAAAAACAAAAGATACGCCTTATTTGAATTTAGGAAAACAGTACCGAGTACGTTAATCCAAAACAATATTAATAAATGCGACAAAACAGCATGCGAAATATGCGAGACAAAGAAACATTTTAAGACACTGCCGAAAATAATTATCGAATTCATTCAGTTAATGTATCTTCTCCGAGAAGAACGCGATAATATATGACGTCACCTGCCGCGACGAAGGTCACGCACCAGCCAATGAGATGCATGATGGGAAAGTTAACTCGTTCCGGAGAATGTCTCGTTGAGAAAGCTGGCTTGCAAAAAAACTGTTTGAACTAATCAAGAAACAATTAATTTTAAAAAACCGGACAAAGGTATTTTAACGGTTCTTGTTTTAAATCCGACAGAAACGTTCGAGTTATAAGCTGAAAAAAATGAAAATTATAGAGTTGTTAGAACGTCAGATGCGAGAATTGGAAAAAACTCCTTATCAAAAATTACCATAAAAGTGACTATTATTTAAAAATTTCTCAAAATTCAGTAAATTCCGTTAGAAATTCAAAACAAACTTCATTAGAACGAAAATTGTTTCTTCTATCCGATGGTGCATTGATTGTTTTTTAAAGATCATTAGAAAAGATACTACAGCCGTAAACGTGCCAAAAATGACCCAAAACAACATAAAACATTAAATAAAAAAATTTCTAGATTAAATTTTAAAATTCCGGCTTCGAGGTGCGTTGAGTCACTACTACGACTACCTGTGTGCCAAATTTCATGGCTGTAAGTGCGATAGATTCGTCTGGACATCGCACACACACACATACACACGCAAACATTGACTTTTATAAGTATAGATATACATATCTGTAACTATGTTTATTAAAAAGAATACTTCATAATATATATGTGCTTTTCTTCATACCTTGCTCATTCAAATACTCAGTGCAGAGGTGCCATGGGGTATGGTGACATTAATTTTTTGACACCGACCTTTATTTTTCGCTATTCACTTGCAAAAGTAAAAGTTGTAAAACAGAAAGGAAACGTAAATATTTTTAGAGGATTTTAAAAGTGAGAACCAAAAAAAAGTTAAACTGTCAAGTTTTTCTGTTAACAAATTTTGGGTGTTTCCAAATTATTGGTGAACTTTTTAGTACACCTTTCTGCCCCCCCCCCATTTACAAGTGACGCCACTGACTTAGGGACCCCACGGGCTGGTATTAAAAAATAATGAACAAAATTTGACCCACTTCTAAAAAATATTAAAATAATAATATAAAAATAATATATTAAAATAATATACTTCTCTGAAATATTATTAATATTTCTCAGAAAAGTTCGCCACCACTAATATATATATATATATTGCTATTTAAGAATGCAGTAGACTCTCAGCAATCCGGCATATAGATGACCAGAGGAATGCCGGATTAACGAAAGTGCCGGATTAGTGGAGGTCTTGACGCCGGACTATAAACAGAGGAGGCGTCAGCAGGGGGAAATTGCCCCCTTCGGTGACCGCTTGCCACCCCCCGTCGGCGAGAAATTAAGACTTTCGTCGGCAAAAATATTTACCGATTCGGTAAATGTGAAGAGATGGGTATCAAGGAATCTAATAAGTTTATTATATAGTAAACGGTCGAGATAAGCGATTTGCGTCCGAATTTGACGAGTCATTAATAATTAGGTCAACAGAATGACCGATATCTGTTTCACTTGTCGTCCATTCGGTCTGTAGTTCGCACCGCATTTGACCGAATAACCGACAAGGCAACATGGGAATCAGATGTCGCATTTTACAGTCTCATTTTGGTCGATCGGATAAGAGATCACGGATGAAAATTTGTATGTTTTGTTACTTGCATCGACTGTTTCGATCACTTGTCAGTGTAATTATTAGGGAAAACTAAAGTATCTGTATTAAACAAGAGTGCAGCTATATATAGCGGTCACACCTCTCAACGGCCATTTTTGTTCGGCACGGAATTTTTTTTGGCCCAAAGACATAATCTTAATATAACCTCTATTAAAGAAGACTGAAACCCCTCCGAGCGGTCTGGTTGGTCGCCCTTTCAACTTCCATGAAATAAATTTCTTTCATCTCTACGACCTTTTATTAAGAGAAAATGGAGAAAGAACAAAAATTTCATACACTCTTAGGCTAGAAGCATACATGCAATTCCTTCGGCAACTAAACAGTTTCGTCGGGTTGCCTGCACCGCACGATTTCACCGCGACTAAACTGTTTAGTTGCGACGTGTGTGCATACATGCGATTTTTAATCTTTCGAATATTCATTTTTGGATGCGCTCGTTGTCTTTTTAAACGCACTACGCACGCGCTGGGAGCCCCAAAATGATTTTGTTTATAGTGATTGAATTCAGTTTTTCTCAAAATTCCACAAATTGATTTTCAGCTAACACTCTCTCACGAAGCTATCATTTCAATCATTAGAATGAATGGTGAACTTTCGTTTTTATTGATCTCTTTCTTTATCAAATGCTTGATGATCATTACTAGTAATAGGCGAGTTCTATACATAAGCCTATAATTCGAATTTATTTTGGTTAATTTGAGGTCAAAACTGAAAACTGTGCTGATTTCTGAATTGTTTTCGTTAGTTAAAAACGATCGTATCTTATGAGTGCCACCGAATAATCTTTAAGGCCCATAATTTAACTCGAGGATTCACTCTTAGCTGCTGTTCTATGTATTTAATTACAAAATATTGCACAATTTTTGCACTCTAGGTGCTATATATAAGTACTGCTGCACATATATTTCTTTATTTAAATTACTTGCTTATTTATTAGAATAATTAAAAATTTTTAAATTATAAGTAATATTACTTTAGAGATCAAAATTATTTACTGTTTATTAATTAATTACGTACAATTCATTAAAAACTTTTAAATAAATCTTTATTGCTGTTTTTAGAATAAAAACTGCCGTTGTCTCTTGTTGTGTTATCCATTTTTTCTTAATTCGAACTTTTGGATACATCTAATGTGGATCCATCAGTTTCAACTTAACCAAATTGGAATTTGTTATCACTATCCAATTTAAAAATAGTTCGCGGAACAATTTATCAAAGTACAACAGTTTTTGAACAAAGTACAACAGTAAAGTAGCCTAGCAGTTACAGTATATTCGTGGAGATGCGTTACTATTGATTAAGCCGTGTTCAGCATTAAAATTTCAATATGATTAAATTTAAGTTTAAATTTGGAACATCATTTTAACATATTCCTAATTGACTACTTTTTGAAAATTTTATATTATGTTGTTTTTTAATGCTAAAGAAAATGTTTTATATTTAAAAAATGTGCGATCCTATAATTAAATAGTATTTAGATTGTGTTAAAAAATTTCGCTTTTTTTTTTTTTTTTTTTTTACAGTTTTGCATAAAATTCCTTTTAAACTTTAATTTTACATTTTTTATACGCGGTATAAAGGAAGCAACTCTCTTGAAAGTGATCTGAATTTAAATGCTTTGCTAATTCAATTTGTTAAAATCTGCTACTTAAAACTGCTTATAGAGAAATTAAATTAAAAGAAATGCAAAATTATCTGGTTTTGGAAGTTAGAATGGGGAAAACGGAGGCTCCTAGAGGACTTAATTCGGCCTGCCCGTTTTATAACATCCAAAGAACATTCGAATAATATCCAAATAAACACAAATTTCGGGAAATTTAGAGAACTCAGACAAAGAAATTATAAAAACAAAATTATCTAGTAAATAAAAGCGTATATCATTATAATTAAAATATTTTGTCTATTATTGAAGTATATTGAGTAAATAAATGTTTTATTTGTGTTTATAGCACAGATCACATGAGTTAGATTAAGTTGGCAGAAATAACAACTTTTCTAAAAACTAAAAATTTTCTTTTCACTCAAATTTTGAAACAATAAATTGTGTTTACCGTAAAATGACTATTGAAGTCTTTAAAAAAATCATATTCAATGATACCTCATTCATCGCTTAGTTGCTAAAAATTAGTTGAGAAAAAGGGAAGTTGACAAAGAGAGAAAAATAATATAAAGGATAAAATTAAAATTATTGATTTCAAAGCATCTAAAATATCAACAAAGAAAAAACCAATTAAGCTAATTAAAATTATGTAATAAAACACATGCATTATTAATAAAAATGGAGTAATGGTTATTAAAAGTATGCAAAATTATTATTTATTTTAAAAGTAATAACTGACAAGTAATGATAATAGCAAATAATTAAATATAGCGCAGACCTCCTGTCTATACACGCAATCAATAATTCCATATCATTCGCAATAATCCCAGCCATTTCTAGGGCTAAATTATTTTAAAAATAGTGGACGCTTCTTTAAAACGCCCTCAAGCAAAGAGCTTCGTACAGTTTACGCGCCAATTTCAGAGCCCGTCTTGACTTTCACCCCTTGAATGAACAGAGCAGAGCAACTACACTCCTGCTCAAAAAATAAGCAACAAACACGAAAAGGCGCGGTACACATGCAAAACGGTGAACACACAATTTACATATGAGGTAGAGGTTGCATCGCCGAATGCAAATAGGCAACCAAAATTAGCATAAAACGCAATCCCGCGTCACACCGCAACGCCTCAGAAAGGGGATTGCCGGACCTCTGCTTCAGTTCGCAAGCAGCGATAGTTCCGCGGAATCCGAGATAGCCAAAGCGGAAAGTATGAGTAGAAGAAACCATTTACACGATGAGATGCGTTGGAGGGCTGTCGGTATATTGCAAACTGTTGCAAGACAATCTGTTGTTGCCAGAGAACTGAATGCGCATCGTAGTGTCATCCATAGGCTGTGGAACCATTACCAAAGGGATCAAAACGCCAGTAGAAGACTTGGGTCTGGACGCCGGAGAATCACCACAACGGCAGACAATCGCTACCTGTTGCAATGTGCCAGACGCCGGAGGACATTAACGGCGCGACAGCTGGCGTCGCAGTTCTCTGCTGCTGCAGGAAGGCCCATATCCCGCCAAACTGTGTCGCGCAGACTGCATGAAGGAGGACTGTTCGCACGACGACCTGTTGTTTGTGTGCCTTTGTCCCCAGCGCACGTCAGAGCGCTGTTGCATTGGGTCCGTGAACATCGCAGTTGGACACCAGAGTAGAGGGGCCACGTACTCTTTACGGATGAGTCTCGATTTAACATCCAGAACGGTTCCCGAAAGACAATGATATGGCGAGAGCCAGGGACACGTTATCGGGCGCCAAACATCGTCGAAAAAAACCAGTACATAGGTGGCGGGTTACTTGTCTGGGCAAGGATAGCAGCGAACGGCCAAACCGAACTCTACGTGTTCGTTGGGGGCTCCGTCACAGCTGTCCGATATCGCGACGAAATCCTACACTCTCTTGTGCGGTCTTTTATCTCTGCAATGGGTACAGACGCGATATTTATGGACGATAAAGCCCGCCCGCTTAGAGCACGATTGTTGCGGAGTTATCTGGAGAGTGAAACCATTCCACAGATAGCGTGGCTGCCTAGATCACCGGACCTGAATCCCATAGAGTATGTGTGGGACATGTTGGGAAGACGGATTGCAGGTCGCAGTGTGCCGCCAGGTACCCTCCACGAGCTCTAACAAGCCTTACTACAGGAATGGACATTACTGCCACAACAAGCGATCAACGACACTATTGACAGCATGCCTCTCCGTTGTCAAGCATGCATTTCATCTAGAGGGTATCATACCCGTTATTAGCGTGTGGTTCCCACTGCACATTCTACCTACCAATTTGGGCTGTCGCGCGCGACGGCCGGAATATATGTGTTTTTGTTTGTCTTTGCTTTATTGTTTGATATGTGGTCTAGTAATGCCACACCTACCTCGTGTACTACTTTCACGCATATCCATTAAATAGTTTTTGTTTCATTCCGAGTTTTGCCCTTGTTGCTTATTTTTTGAGCAAGAGTGTATTTAGTTGCATGTGTGCGCGCTCCAGTAGAAACGCGTGTAATTTACGAGATTTGTGCGATTTTTTAATCAAAAGGCGATCGCTGTGGTTTTACGACTGTTTAGTTGCCGAACTATAAAGTTGCATGTATGCAACTAAACTGTTGCCTGATTAACAATTGCATGTATGCGCCTAGTCTTAAACAGGAAATTAGATCGAAATTAGTTATGCTTTTCCCAATGTGAAGAGAAAAGGTGAATTTCCTCCTGTGCCGGGGTTGGGAATTCAAGAGTTCATTTGTGCCTTTCTGGCGCTGAATCGAATTGTGATAAATGGGAAACTCTATGGGTGAGACCTTCAGGAATGAAGCTTTCAGCTCAACGAATCAGGAAAAATAGATGTATTATTGTCTATTCCTCAACAACTACCAATGAAACGATTGGAGATATATTTTTACAATTTAAAAAAATTGAAAAAGTGACCTCCGAAATAGCTGAAGGATCCAAGCAGACATAATTTTTTACTTTTTTTAAAAACGAAATATATATTTATATACAGGGTGTCCCAAAAATGTGGAACAAGAGTTTATTTCCTTAAATATTACACCTAGACATATACACTGGCATACAAAAGTTAAGGAACATTTCGTAAAATGCGAGAAATTTGCAATTAATACGAAAACTATGTTTCGAAATCAGTTCTGGAGAATCGTGTGACATTCAAAGAGTATCATATAGACGTGAAGATTCGGTCACGAAGGAAATTAGTAGGACCATCAAAAAGGGATGAAGGCGAAAATGGAGTTTTCACCCATCCTGTTTCACAGAAAGCTGATAACGAGATGTAACTTTCATCAATGGTTATGGTTTAATGTTCATAATATTTACATACATTTTCGTAAGCATAGCACAAATATTTGGGAAGATACAAATGTTTCTTTAAAAAATCCCAAATTTTTTCGCATGTGTTTTGCTTATAACATGCAGAGTTTTCATTCAAATTATTCGAAATTTGCATAACACTTGACAATATGTTACAGAAGTATTGTACAGTAGACTCTCGATGAACCGGGATCGGATTATCCGGGACTACAAAAAAAACTTCTCGAGTAACTTATGGTTCGGAAGAAACAAGGAATTTCGAAAAATGTCCTGAAAGTGATGAGGAAAATCTTGTAACTCATCAACAATTAAGTCAAGGTGACACATTAGTACACACTGAGGCGTTACTTAATTACTTGGAGCAAGAAGATGAAAGCACACCTGCAGAAAAATGATATTGAGAAATCTGCGTAGTATAATTCATCGAAGAGTAAATGAAAAACAAAAACAGACTTCTATCATTTCATTCTTCACAAACAATGAGGTAAACTACATCTCTGTTTTTATTTCTAATTGTAGGAATTGTAAATCTAAATAACATTAAAATTTCTTGTTAATTCTTTTTCTTTTGTATTAATTAAACTATTAATGTCTCTTTGTATAATAATTTTACATTTTCTATCATTTTTCCAAAATTTTTCATCTAAATTTCATAAATTGGATTATCCGGGACGAAGCATTTTCCGACCATCCCGGTTAATAGAGAGTCTACTGTATTAAACTTTGAAGTAAATTCGTTGAATATTAGAGGAAATATGAGTATTTGTACTAAATAATTTTTTACTGCGCATGTGCGAGACGCAGATGAAATTTTCTTTCATAACTTCAAAGCCAGATATATAGAGAAACTTTAAAAAAAATTCCAGTTGAATTGCATCAAAATTCAGAAAGATGTCGGCATTTCAGAGAGGTGAATTCCAATTTCTCTTTAAGAGAAGCTAAATGATGAGGGTTCTTGCACAAACTGATATTTTTTAAACTTTAATCTTTGAATGGTATTCGAGAAAATGCAATTTAAATAATGTATTTAATTTATAAGTGTTCATGGTATTCAGGATATTCAATTTTACTAAAATTCATTGTTACTGTTCGAAGAGTAAAGTTTAAAAATTATCAGTTTGTGCAAGAACCCTCATCATTTAGCGTCTCTTAAAGAGAAATTGAAATTCACCTTATTGAAATGCCGACAGCTTTCTGAATTTTTATGGGATTCAACTGGAATATTTTTTTAAGTTGCTCTATATATGTGGCTTTGAAGTTACGAAAGAAAAATTCCGCTGCGTCTCGCACATGCACAGTAAAAAATGTAGTACAAACACTCATATTTTCTGTAATATTCAACTTATTTACTTCAAAGTTTAAAATAATACTTCTGTCACATATTGTCAAGTGTTCTGCAAATTTTGAATAATTTGAATGAAAATTCTGCATGTTATGAGCAAAACACATGCGAAAAATTTAGGATTTCTTAAAGAAACATTTATATCTTCTCGAATATTTGTGCTATGCTTACGAAAATACATGTAAATATTGTGCACATTAAATCATAACCATTGATAAAAGTTACATCTCGTTATCAGCTTTCTGTGAAACAGGATGGGTGAAACTCCATTTTTACCTTTATTTCTTTCTGGTGGTACCCCTAATTGCCCTCGTGACCGAATCTTCACTGTAATATGTATATGATACTCTATTGAATGTCGCAAGATTCTCCAGAACTGATTTTGAAACAGTTTTCGTATTAATTGCAAATTTCTCGCGTTTTACTAAATGGTACTTAACTTTTGTATGCCAGTGTACTTTCAATTACAAAGATTCATCAAATAAGGTAGGAATTTGTGTAAAAACAATTTGACCTCTGAAGAATTTGAAAATAAAAAATTAAGAAAATTGCATTTTTATACGTTCTCCATAGACTAAAATTGTCAATGAGTAAAATGTTCCTCTTACATTCATCTGGATGAAAAATAAGTCTCACGATTCTATCTGCAAAACTTGCAGATATATATTAATTTTTAAATTTAAAGGGCTTCTCACAAATTAATATGGAGATATTTACTGCAGAAATGCAAATTTATTCAACATAGAAAGACTGTGAAATGCAAATATATGTCTAGTAGTACATCATCCAGTCATCATGCATTGAAAAAAATTGCCAATGAGGCATACTGGTAGTCAGTTTCATTGGCAGACAGTTGCAACTATCAAGAATAAGAAGATAAAGAATGGAAAGATAGCTTGAATAAAAATGAAAATCTAAGGCACAACAGGAAAATAGCCTGATATCAAACAAGAATATTAAATTGTTTGCTCTCACCGTTATGTTTATTACTAAAGTTAAATTTAATTTTCATATTTTAAAAATTCATATTTTCGTTATTATTCTTATTTGCTTACTTCTCCACTCTGAAAGTTCGATTATCAACGAAAAAATAAAAAATGAGAAAAGAAAGAAAAATGAATGAAAAAGTAAAACATTCATAGGATGGGGGCTGCACACCAAACAGTTTTGGAAGCACCACAATTCGCCCATTGCACATTACTGAGTGATATAATGGGCGAAGGCGAATAGCTATCCTTTCTGTCCTTGAACTTACCCAAAACTGGATGTTCGGATGTTCCTGTTTGATGCTAGCCCAACTAATGCTCTCC
This sequence comes from Araneus ventricosus, assembly GCA_013235015.1. Taxonomy (NCBI): domain Eukaryota; kingdom Metazoa; phylum Arthropoda; class Arachnida; order Araneae; family Araneidae; genus Araneus; species Araneus ventricosus. The sequence continues at coordinate 8,073 of BGPR01026314.1, read as the reverse complement.
CCCTCCCCCAATTTCACCCAAGGTTCGCCTTCGCTCTCTTAGTTTGTTTTTCTTCCATTTCTCTTTTATTGGCTGTTTTTAGGTTTTGGATACACTTTCATGTTGACTCAACGGGAACTTGGTTACTTATTACGTATTCGTTTTCAGTTATAAGAAGTCGCTCACTGAGAAAAGATATGACGGTAATTTTCTAAAATACAATTAAGATAATTGCAACTATACCTTCGGGGCTATTTAAGACAAAACTATTTTTGAAAAATTGTATTTCAGTAATATGATATTCTAGTAATATTTTTATAGCACTGCTGTTTCTGAGCAGATGAGCAGTCACTGCTTTGGACATTTTTCAAAAATTAAAAATACGAACTATTTTTATAAATACTTCAATTAATGTAATTATTTGACTATTTTTTAGATTTAACAAGAGTAAATAAATACATGATTTCCTGATTCCGTCCTTTTAATAACTTGTTGAAATATGTATATTATCCCCGAAATGCACATCGAAAGATAGAATCAAACAGCAGTCAGAGGTATGGAAAAGTCGTCCAAGTCAATAAATTTGTCTTCTTATATCTTTGTAAGTTTTGCGAATAGAAGCGTGGAATCTTGTATGTGAATAGATGAATGTATGTGAAACATTTTAATAAATGACATTTTTGCACTACGGGTGCCGTATAAAAATTTAATTTTTAAAACTTTTTATTATCAATCCCCACAAAGCCAAAGTATTTCATACAAATTCTTACCTTATCTGATGAAACTTTGTAATTGAAAGCGCATGTCTAGGATCAATATTTAAGGAAATAAATGCTTGTTCCACTTTTTTTGATACCCTGTATATAATTGAGGATAAAGCACTTCTTTAGATAATTCTTAAAATTCGCTTTATCTGAAATAACGAATTAGGGCTTGTTTAAATACGCATTTTGTACACCTTCTCCGAAATATCATACTCCTTTAGAGGGACCAATTTTCCTTGGAACGGTGGGTAACCGCTGTAGAGAGGTTTCGTTGTATTATATACTAGCCGTTTTTGGCGACTAGTTTGTTCGCCGGGAATATAATATCAATTGAATCTCTTATGAATAATTTGATGCTCATGGTTCCCTCAACAAAGTAATTTTAAACTTCGAATTGTGATAGACATTTAACTCGTCTTTTTTTGATAGCTTTGCAGCTGTTCTGTTCATTGTCTACACGAGCGTCCCTAATGGAGTCAAGTAACTGCACGTGTCATCTAACATCTAATTCCACGTCGTCAGCACCAACTTCACTTTCTTGTTCCTTGCAAAATACGCATTTGATCTCAATATGAAAATGTTGAGTTTCATATTGAGCAGCACAGCACATTTTACATCTTGCAGCTACGTTAGGTCAGCAACACGCTGACAAAAAGAATTGAAACATAGCAACCATAATCTTTCAGCTTACTGGATATACACGCACACACAAAGTTGATAAAATAAATAATAAGATAAATTAATTAGATTAATACTATTTTAAGCTTGCACAATCAACGTGGAGTATTCTGATTGGTTATGCTTGCAAAGTGGCGAGATGAATTGTCGAAATCGATCCAGTTGTTGAGACTGGGGACTCAGTCAAGGTTTTTCCCTATCGAGAATGTATAGTGAAGTAGTTGTTTTTGTGATTTCTCCCGAAAATGAAGGATGAAGATGGGAAGGCTACCATTGACGATGTATCTAGGGATCGTGAGCTTTCATATAATATAAAAATTGAAGAAATCTGTCCAGTCTTTGGGTCTCGGGAACTCTGTTAAGGGTTTTCCCCATAGAGAATGTACAATGAAAGAGTGTTTTTTCGATTTCTCTAGAAAATGGAGGGTGATGGGGGATAAGCAATCTTTAATGACATATCTAGACGTCATAAGCTTCCATATGAAATAAAAATTATCAAAATCAGTCCACTGGTTGATGCTGGGGGACTGGCCCTCTTGTTTTGCCAATTATTTTAAATACATAGACATGCATTTATGGGTTTTAAAAAAAAGTGAATAGTTATTTTAACTTGTTTCGGCTATTTTTTTTATTTTGTTATGTGATTTGGATAATAATCTGAAATTTTTTTTCCAATATTAGTTATAACTTCATTATCAATAATAACTTCATTTTTTTACGAGATTTATGTTCTCAATTCTTCATTTTCTGATTGTAGTTCCGTCAGACAATTCTTACTGCACCGACATTATACAAATAGCTAATTATTCCAAATAATAATTATAATCGCTAATTAATACTTAATTACCTTTAATTAAATATAAAATTAATTATTATGTGTTATTTTAAAGTTACTGCATTAGATAAATTTTGTTTGCCCCCCCCTCGTCGGAAAATTTCTGCCGCCGCCTCTGGCTATAAGAGGGACAGGATTGGTGAAATGCCGGATTACTGAAAGTCTGCCATGATTTAGAGTTCAAAAAGAAACCAGCTAGAGTTATTCCTTTGACTTTCTCATATATAACAAAATATGGAGCGCTTTGAGCACCGTCTATAGTGAAGAAAACTGAGCATACATTTTGGAGACTTCCTTTCGGCCTACTGGATAGAAAATTTGACAACAGATCTACAATTAAGGTAGCAAAACCACATACTAATTTTCATTTACCTACCTTGTTGAATTTTTGGACTTTCGGATTAGAGGTTCGAACCTCCTTTAAATTTTTTGACCTATGCTTGTGACACCTTGTTGGGAAGCTCTCATGAGTTGCATTCTCTTCCAGTCTTTTTCATCCTCATATTTCCAATCCTTATGAAACTGGAGAGGGCGAAATCTTCTTTTCCTTTTTTTCCCCGGGACAAACGGAATGTATCTTCGCCTTCCTGCTAGAAGACAGGAATTTTTCCCCAAGGATTCAGACTCATCTGAGTAATAAACGATAGGAGTTGTTGCCGCGCTAGCACGGTTATAATTTTTTTCTTAAAAATCTTCATACTGTCATTTTTCGTGAAACCACAGATAATCTAGTGTAGATCATACAAAACAAACTCCTTCGTCTCATAATAAATACACCTTGGTACACATCAGGAATTCAGACACTTACGGGTCTATTCTCGTACCCCGGTTGGTTTGGGAGCGTTTCGCCTTTCGACCGCGGGACGTTAATGGCTTTTTCTCGACAGAAAGAAGGGGTCTGATTCTCGTACCTCGGTCGTTTCGAACATCGCGCTTTACGCTAGGAAGTGACGTATTTCTGCTGCGCGCGCAGCAAATCAAGCGATCGTCATGCGTTGTTTCAGATGCAGTTCAAGTTTTGAATCGCCAAAGGAACTATGGCGAAGCGTACATTTGTTTCCCAATTCGAAATTATGTTGGATTATTTTGAAAAATATCCACAAAATTTAAGTGGGAAAGCTGATCGCATCTTTTCAAAAGACACCAAGGGTGGGAAGATTTAACTTCTGCTCTTATAAGATGCATTATAATGCATCTTTCTTGCTTTCATAAGTCCATTGTTAAGGGGCGGGGTTAAACCATTTATCTTTTACAAAATATACATTTATAATAACATTATACATTTATAGAACATAAATTGGAGTCTTTTTTTCAATATATTGATGTAATTTTACCAGTTTTCTAGAGGGAGGAAAAGTAATAAACTTTTTTTCCATGCCAATTATTTCAACATGAATAAATCTTATAAATTAATATTACAAACCATTTGTTTATTTTTCCAATTACATAAGAAAATAAAACATGAAAAAAAAATTATTAAATTCAGCAAGTTTTCACAACATTAAAAAAATTACATCTTTATCAAGAAACAAGAAAAATTCTTTTATTGGGTGTAAATATTTGACAAATTTCTTTGAATTAAAACCCAAATAAAAAAATTGTAATGATATATACGGAATGAGGAAAGTCATTCCACACCCAATGTTTAAAAAATGTTACCCTAATTTAATTTAATAAGAAAATATTAAGTTATTAAATCTTTAAATGTAATTGATCTTAGCTAATTATCAACTATCATTATTGAATATCTTGATGAAGTAGTAAAAGATTTAACTACTTTTAAAGATTTAATTACATTAGATTGTCGTATTAAATTATTAGATTAAATTATTTAAATTCGATAAAAGATTTAACTACTTTTTTAAAAAATCTAAAGTAATTGATAAATTCTTCTTCAGATTGGTCAAATGGTTTACATTTATACCGATAAACCCTTTCAAAACACAATTAACGGCTTAGCAGCCTCCATTTTAAACGAACATTTGATAAGTTCTGATATCGAAACAACACTTCTCGTAGCGAATAGCGTTTACGCCGGTACAGAGCTGGCGAGAAATCGGAGTCCTTTTTTCGACCAAGCGAGATGCCAACCGGTTGGAAAAACGGGTATGAGAATCGCACTTGTCGTTAATGGGCGGAAAAAGTGACGTCTCCCAACCCAACCAGGGGTACCAGAATAGACCCGTAAGAAATCGAAGCAACAGAAGATGAATTTCTAAAATCATATAAACACTTATTCTAAATTTTTTAAAAAACAATTCCAAATAATCAAGTAATCCAGCCACAAAAAATGAACAGTTTCTTATCAAATGTCAACATATTTATTTTATAAAGGATATCTCTTGTCCATGAATCCTCGTATCAAGGCTCCTTTCTCTCTTTACTTCGCCCTCTCCCCACGTAACTCGAACTACTGAATGACGAATCATAGCATATCTAAACAATGCAAGGAAGTCTTGGCGATTTGCCAAGCATTGGATGAATTCGCAGTTCCTGAACAGGATATTTTAATCCTTTCAGATAGTTATTCGGCACTATCTTCTCTTAAAAACATAACCTTTCACTCTCCTAAAATCATTCAACGTCTTGATTCAAAAATTCATGTCAGAAAAAAAATCTGAATCAACAAATTTCCCTCTTATGGGTTCCTGATCATTCCGGGATCTTTTGGAATGAAAAGGCAGACTCTCTTGCGAAGCAAGTTACTGATCCCACGCCATTTTTAGACTGGATCGCCTCAGATGACATTATTTCCAATTTAAAAAAACAGTCAATCTAAATAACGTATGAAAACCACCGTAAAAGTAAATACCAAGCATTGATTGGAAACGTTCCGGACATTCTAACCATCTCTATATGGACTGGAAACAGAATGCAGGACAGACTAATTGCACGCATTATTAGAAAAACCATCATAACCCCAGGTCTCCTTCACAGATTCAACCCAGATAGCACGTAAGTTTGCAGCAAGTTTGATTTTGACTTGTCATGGCAAAATTTGACGCGTCAAACTTGAATCGAACTTGTAGCAAGTTCGATGTGACAAGTAGCGCCACCTCTTTGCAAATCAAACTTGCAGCAAGTATGCAAAACAAGCTTCCTGCAAAGATAGCACAATAAAGAGATAATTATCTTTGTCTCTGTTTTAAAAAACATCCGATTTTTAATAGCATCTCCTAGACCGTAATTCTTTTTTATTAATTCAATAAATCAATGATAATTTGTGAAAAAAATAACTTTTTTATAAAAAAAATTTTTGAAGCATTTTCCATCTTTTTACTAAATATATCACTCTCACTTTAAAGAAAACTATATCGCCTTTTTCTTTTTTTATTTTTTCTGAAATTTTAACGTTTATAAACAAAATTAAATCTAAAAAACAGTCGGTGTTTGTTGAAAAATAATAACTAGACATTTTGTCCCATTTTAAAGTAATTACTTTTGAACTCTAATTTCATAATTTATTCTACTAGCAAAACGTAGTTATTAGCGAAAATCGCTCTCTCTTTGACTTCAAATCGTATTCTCAACTCAAAAAATTAATGAAAACCAGAAAATAGTTTAAAATAAATCGTATACGAATCGCATCGAACGATGTTTTAGCGAAATCTATCCTCTCCTCTCAGAGTTCAGCTGGCTCAACGGTTAGCGTCCCCGCTTCGGAACCGGGAGGTCGCGAGTTCTATCCTGGGTTGTGTTCGTGTTCTGTTTTTGCTATATTTGCAATGAGTTTGACACGGCAAACTTGCTGCAAGTTCGTTTCATGGTGACTTCGGAGCTTTCGTTAACTTGCTGCAAGCTTACTGCAAGCTTGCACACTTGTCATGACAAATTTGTGGCAAACTTGCACTCTTATCATGACAAATTTGTGGCAAGCTTGCTGCAAACTAAAATTGCTATCTGGGAACCTTCATCCCGATCCTTTGTGCATAGTCTGTAACGAAATCAATGATATTTTTCACATCCTACTAAAGTTCAAAAAATATGAATCCTTCAGAGCTATTCTCTGGAACAAATTGAAAATCGTCGAACCGAACATTACTTATGATGTCCTTCTGTCTCGTGCCTTTACCAAGAAACATACAATTATCTTCATTCAAGCCCTCAAGTACTTTGATATTTTTTAGCCGCATCCTTTTGTCACCCAGCGTTTCGGCACCTTTTTCCTCTACTTGTGTTTTTTTCGCCGTCTGAGACCATCAAATTCCGATTTCTTCTGTATGGAAAGAATGAAACAATAATCTTTATGGAATGATTTAATCATTATTATGGAATCGTCTTTTTGGAACGAACTATACTGTGTCTAACTTTGGAAGTAGGGGATAACAGCCTTTGTTCCTTCAAATCCCATAACTCTTTAATTCAAATTAAACAATGCAAAAATTCATATCAGTGCATATTCTCTTACTGCACAGCTTTAGGGGCTATTCTGGTACCCCCGGGTGGGGGGGGGGGCCGGCCCTTTTTCCGTTGTTAACGGCCGGGAAAACTGCCCCCCCCCCCCCCCAACCGGGGGTACCAGAATAGACCCCTTAAATTCAACTCTATTCTTTGTTAACTAGTGCCATGGAATTTGTTTTGTAGTTGGCAATTAATTTTATTGAAACCACTATGGAGAAGCCTAAATCTCATCACTAGCGTTAATCGATGCAGAGCGGTAAAAGAGATTGAGGCTCCATTTATAAGAAGTTAAGAAACGTGAGCTGAATCAATAATTTGCTTTTAACATCTCCATCTCTGTTGGCCAACCCTAAAATTAAATACTTCCTTACTATCGTTGCGCACGGTATATTGCCCAAGCACTTAAGTATATATGCCTGAAGGCAACCACTGTACTGTAAAAGACTAGCGTCTCAAACCCAACCCGGCTGTGAGAGTGATTGACAAATCCATTTTTTCCGCAGGTTAGCAGTGGAATGAGAAAGCCACGTTGGGTTTCTACCGTCCACAGCCGTGTCGGGATTAAGGTTAGGGCGGAAACCACGTTGGGGTTTTATCGCCCAAAAGCCGTGTTATCCATTTAACATACGAGTTAATCAGAGGCGGCGGTGCCAGAAATTTTCCGACGGGGGTCAAGCAAAATTTCTCTAATTTAGGTAACTTCAAAATAATACATAATTTTATTTTTAATTAAAGGTAATTAAGTATTAATTAGCGAATTCAGTTACAATTAGTTATTTGTATAAATTTCAAATTTGTATAATTTGAAAATAATTATTAAAAATGGAAGGAAGAACTTCACTGATATAAAATTGGTATCATTGGAAAGGTAAAATCTTGAATTTTAAGATGGTATAAAAATATTTTTTGAGGGATAATTTGCTCCTAAGTTACTGCGGAAAAACGGTTTCGGTTAATTTCTCATTAAATGACTGTTTAATTAACCTTTGCCCTTTGAAAAGTTGACAGTATTCTTCCTCTTGTCTTACTTAATAAGTGTACAAAGTTTGGTTGAAATCAAACAAACATACCCACAATGACTTTTATTTATATTAAGATTTTATACAAGCAGAGAAAGACCATTGTCATCTTTTGAAAGCCCAAAAGCTAATTAAAATTTCAGTTAATTGGAAATAAAGCAAAATTTTGTCATTTTCAGTGATATGTTTCGAAAATATGTATTATCTCACAAAAACTATTTTTACACCATATTAAAAGTTTAAAAAATTAGATATTCATGACAAAAGTTTCATTTTCATTCAATTTGTTGCCCTCATTTTAATAATTTTTCAAAAACTAAATTGTGTATAAAATTCACATTTTGTTACACTTTTTTTTATTGTTGAAGAACGAGAATACATAAGAATTGTTGCTAGA